>JAODAL010003922.1:40000-165110 GCA_025379985.1 Phyllomedusa bahiana | reverse complement strand
AGGTGCTGGTAATCTTCTTGGGCAAATTTCACTATTTTAGTGCCGCTAAAAACCGGCTGTGTTTGGTTTTGGGGTTCCCCAAAAGGGAAGGGGGGGGGGGGGGGGAATGGGGGCCCGGGGCGGGCCCCCATAGACATGAATTTTTTCCCCGGCTTGTAATCCCCTCGAAAAATTTGACCGGTCAATTCCCCCCCCTATTTTCGATCGTATTTTTTACCACGGGGGAAAGGGACGCGCAATCCATAGCTCTTTATGAGGGGTTTGGGGATTACCGTAATAAAGGGGCATTTCCCCGGGCGTATAATGCGCGCCAAAAAAGCGTGTGAAAATTACCTTAAAGCCTACGCCATTTTTTGTGGGAGAAACCCAATTCTTTTTTTCAAATCCTCATAGAGTATTTTAACCTTGAGGTGTCATGCGAACTTTAGTGTATGAGAGGGGGGTGGAGGTGGTCCCCCAAAATTTTAAACACATTTGCCCCCCCTATTCCACCTTGAAACTTTAAACCCGGGGCCCACTTGACAACGTGGAGGGAAAATGTAAAATTTGGGGCACTACTTATCATCAATCTACTATCTATCTTCTATCTCATATCTACTATTATCTTTTCAAATTCTATTAAATATCATTATCTATATCTTCTATCATCTATCATCTATTTTCATGTCATCTTCTATCTATCATTATCTATATCTATCTATTATATCTATCAAACTTTCTTCTATATCATCTATCTATTCAACTTTCTATCTATCTATCTTTTCTATCCCCTTTTTCTATCTAGGGGTATCCCCATATCTATATATCTCATATCTATCTATCTATCTCTCTCATATCTATCTATTTATCTTTTCTCATACTATTTATCTATCTACCTATCTATCTATTTATCATCAATCTATCATCCCCACGTTTTATAGGTTTAAGACATACAGCCCGTTTTTTTAAAATTTTAAAGGGATTTTAACGTAGGGTTTCTCTTAAAAGGCACACTACACTTAAAAAATCTATCTTCCCCACTATGCAGCTGAAGATAATCTATAATTTCCTGTTTTCGCCTTGGGGCTGTTTTTAAATTGCCCCTTTATGGGATGAGGGACATTTTTTCCCCCCCGATAAAAGTGTGATGAAAGCCAGCTCCTGCTAGAGTTGTGGGTGAAAGGATGCCCCGCCCAAGTAAGGGAAATGCTTGGGGGGAAAGGGGAATCCAGCCCCACCCAGTAAGAAAAAATTTCAGCATACGTTTATTAAAAAATTAAAAAATGAAAAAAAGCATTTGGCACAGGCGGGTGTACGAAAAAGGGGAATGGGCCCTAATGACAACAGGGTGTAAAAAAACGCAAACCTTTTTTTGGGGCATGTATGGGGGGCCCAAATTTTTACATCCCAAAAAGCGTTAGCGTTTTTTTACCCCCCCTGTTGTCTTAGGGCCCCTTTTGCCATTTTGCTTACATTCCCGGTGCCAGAATGTTTTTATTTTCATTTTTTTTTTTTCCCAAAAAACGTATTGTTTTTTCCCTTACTGGAGGGGGTGGTTTCCCTTCCCTTCTCTCACAAAAATTTCCCCCCCCCCCCCCAAAAAAAAAAAAAAAAAAAAAAAAAAACCCCCCCAAAAAAAACCCAAAAAAAACCATGAACCTTCATTTATACGACGCCAAATTCCTTTAAACACATACATTTACTGCGGGGGGGGTTTTTAGTAATTTCTGGGTCCAAAACAGCATCTGGGCCCCCCATCGTTTTTCCTTTTCCCTATCTTGCCCCAACCCCGGGGGGCCCCCTTTTTTTTTTTAAAATTTGGGTCGGGCCCCTGACTCCTGTACTGCCCATACTTCCCTCTTTACATGTATAGGTGTGGTGTCTCCACCTTTCGGAACCCATTAGAAGAAATGGATGAAAAAACCCAAAATAATTTGCCTTTAAGCCCCTTTGGAAATTTTACCCCCGGGCCTATTCCAAACTTGCCTTGGACTTCGCGGAAAGCAAAGATTTGGTGTTTTGGGTTTCAGGGGTTAAACCCTTTCCCGGGGGTTTGGGGAAGCTTTTTGCTACTCCGCAGGGGCCCGGGAAATTGAACACAAGCTCTATTTATTCATAAAATTCTTAATGCCCTTAAAAAATTGCCGGGGAGTTGGAAAATTTTAACGCTCCGTGCTTTTATTACCCAGTTTTGTGCAAAAGGGGGCCAAGTTGTGGGCAGGGGTTTTAGAGAGTGGGGAAGCCCCCTTTGGGGCCCAAACTGGGGGTGACAGGGGGACAGGGATACAGCGGGAAGGTGTATACCCCATCCCAATTTTTTAAATAAAATTTTTAAATTTTATAAGAAATTTCCTTTAAAAAAAATTCCCCTCTTTAAAAATTGTAATCCTATCTTTTTGGGGAAAGTGGGTGACAGCGAAAAATGGCACCCCTTTAAAAAGTTCCTGGGAAGGGTGGGTGACGTAATTAGATTTTTTTAAGGTTTATGAAGGTTGACTTCGCTTTTATTGTTTCACAAGAAAAATTTCCCGGGGAAAACCCTGTGTGAAAGTAATATGGATCCCCTACAGCCCCCTAAAGGTAGGCCCCCATTTTCCCTTTTGGGCCCATGGTTAGCAATAAACCCTGGAAAGTTTGGGTGACATTTTAAAAATGGATGCTATCCCCGTCCCTTTAAGGGGGGGCCCACTAGGGGGAGTTGATTTTGGGGGCCCCCCGTGGAGATGTTTTTGGGGCTCCCCCAGTGGAGATGATTTTGGGGGCCCTATCAGTAAATTTTCCATTTTTTGGGGGCCCCAACCAGTGGGGGTTGATTCTTGGGGTCCCCCGGGGGAGTTGACTTTTGGGGAAGCCCACCGGGTGGGGGGTGATTTTGGGGCCCCGTGAAGAAAAATTTTTTGGTCCCCCGGGGGGATTTAAATTCCCTTGGGGGCCCCCCAAAATGGAGTTGATTTTTGGGGGCCCCACCAGGGGGAATTGTTTTTTATGGAGCCCCCCCGTGGAGTTGATTTTTGGGGGCCCCCCAGGGGGTTTTTGATTTTTGGATTCCACCAGTGGAGTTGTTTTTTTTGGAAAAAAAGGGGCCCCCATGGAGTTGTTTCTTGGAGTCCCCCAGTGGATTTTGGATTTATGGGCCCACCAGTGGATTTGATTATTGGGGCCCCCCAGTGGAGGATTCTTGGATCCCCCAGGGGGAATTTGGGATTTTTGGAGCCCCCCTGGATTTGACCCTTGGGGGGGCCCACCAATGGATTGATTTTGGGGCCCCCCCCCCCCAAAAAAAAGGAAAAAAGGGGGTTTTGTTTTTGGGGGCCCAAAGGGGAAATTTGGGTTTTCTTGGGTCACCAGGGGGAGTGATTCTTGGGCCAACAAGGGAAAGTTGATTCAGGGGGCCCCCCATTGGAGTTGATATTTGGGGGGCCAGAAAGGGGGATTTGATTTTTTGGGGGCCCCCCAGTAGAGAAAAATTTTCTTGGCCCACCATGGAGTTAATTCTTGGACCCCATCAGTGGATTGATTTTGGGGGGGGGCCAGAAAGGGAGTTGATTTTTGGGGCCCCCCAGGGGAGTTAAAGGTCCGGGGGCCCCCCAGTGGATTTGAGTCCGGGAAAGCCCCCCGTGGGTTGATTTCTTGGGGCCCCCCGGGGGAGTTAATTTTTTGGGGGGCCCCACCAGGGGGGATTTGATTTAGGGGAGCCCACCAGGGGAAATTTGGGATTTTTGGGGGCCCCAGAGGTGAGGGGTTTTTTTGGGGGCCCCGAGGGGGGAGTTGTTTTTGGGGAGATGGGGAGTTGATTATGGGGAAAAACCATGGGGGTTTGTTTTTTGGGGGCCCAAACCCTTTAAGTACTGAAAACCCTTTTTGCATAACCTCTTTCTCTGGTTTTTCTTTAAAAAGGGCACCCCCAGATTTGCCAGAAAAAGGGCCCCCATTGGAGTTTCCCCTCCCCCCTGGGGGGCCCGGGTGGACCCTGGTAGGTTTTTCAACATTCTTTGTCCCCTGAAGGGAAATTTTTTTTTTTGTGAAAGGGGAATAAAACCCGGGGCTGTGGATTTTTGAGTCTGAGTCGTGGAGTCGGATCGGTGCCTATTTTGCAGGGTCGGGTCCCTTTAAAAGGGCCCGCCCTTGACCCCCCAAAATATTAATAAGTTGGTCCTTTTTAGTTCGATGCAAAAGAGCAAGAGGAAATTGGGTCCGGCCATGCTACTGCTCCCTATCTTCAGCCTCATCACAGGGGAGTGTAATTGATGACATGGAGCGGGCAAAGCGCTGACCCAGGGGAAAAGATTCTGCTCCAGGGCAAACAGATTTCAGCAAAATTTTTCACCTGCTTTCAAAGAAGTAAAGATCAACCATTCTCAAAACTGACTGTGGCTGAGGCAATTCCTTTATAACCATGACTTGTTAGAGATGTTGCCCCTGTAGTCACCGCTTTGCCCCAAGCTAGTGTAGAGAGGCCGTTCTCTACCTTTGGAAATAATGAGATCAGATGTGAGGTCATGTATGCAGGATCTGTGGGGGGCAATACTATTCCTCAGAACAAATTCAGGGGACTCCACAAATTCTGCAGTGTTTTTGCATATGTACCATTTTTTTGTGTTCTAAAGTCATATCCAATAAATATATTGTACACGACAAGCAAAATGGTAACAATGTTTTAAAACTTTAGAGACTTTCAGGTTCCATATCTCACCATCACTACAGCTTTGTACATGAGGCTACTGATATTTTATTACAGTCATCTTACCTATCTACATAAATTTGACTTGCAAGTATTTAGCATCTGCTTAGTTCTCAGATTCTTTCCTGTAACTGCATTGTTACTGTTCTGCTCCTAAAAATCAAAATGTTAATTTCTATTATTTGTTAGTATTTGGGAAATCCACCTTTTGGTTTTTTAATACTGGTGAATCCTTCTGGGTCTGGATCAGATTCAAGCATATCTTGACCAAAATCTGACCCCAGGTCTCTTCTACACATTCCCAATGTTGGTGCAGACTGGACTTGGATACAAGCTTTTTCTTCAACTCTACCCACAAGTGTTCAAAACATTGTTACTCTTTTGTTTCTCAGTGTCTGTTCTACTGAAATAGCTTGATTATTGTATCATAAGGTGATAAACAGCCGGATGTTACCATTTTACTACAGTAAATTTATCACTTAAACATGCGCCGTGTAGGAGGGAGTCAGGAGTCGGAGTTGGATTCAGGAGTCGGAGGTTTGGGAAATTGAGGAGTCGGAGTCGGGGCTTTGGCTTGCCGACTCCACAGCCCTGGATATAACTATAAATAGGCAGGCTGGTCATTCAGGGCTCCAGGAAAGCTGGGTATTTTTTCTGCTTTTTTTGTGAGGAAGCTGCTATAATTCCCTGTGATATCTATATCCGGAGCGACAGACACATTAAATTTAAACTGCGCCCTCCTTAAGCCTGCTTTACTGACTGCAGGGGGATTGAGCGGCTAAATTCATTAAGGTATACATCCATTACTGCATTAACTCCTCTGAGCTGCTGATCACAGGGTTTTAAAGACAAAGTCTAAGTTGTCACTGAGATTACTGATGACATTCGACACGAAGCACCGAACTCAGCAAAATCTCAGATTTAACATGGAACGTCTTAAAGGCACAGCGACCTCTTTAAATTCCCCAATAAGTTAGCACATCTATATTCAGCTTTCACATGACCTTGCACCCTGGAGTCACATCATGCTGGGTTCACACAATGGGCCTCATTTATCAAAACCGTCTAGCAGTAAAACTGTCCATGTTGCTCATAGCAACCAATCAGAGCTCACAGCAACCAATCAGAGCTCACATCAACCAATCAGAGCCCATAGCAATCAATGGAAACTTGCTTTCTTTGTTTTAAACAGTTTAAAAAAAATTTAAAAAGCGCTATTGGGTTGCTATAGCTTGTTGGGTTTATGGGCTCTGATTGGTTTTCTTTTTGACCCGATTGGTTGTATGGGCTTGATTGGTCGTTTTGGGTCTGATTGGTTATAAGGGGCCCATTGGTTGCTATAAGTTTTTTGATTATTGCTATAAAACTGATTGGGTTGCTTGGCCCAAAAAGGCAGTCTTACTGCTAGGGCCGTTTTGATAATGAACCCAAACAGTAAGACGTCTTTGTTGCCCATAACAACCCAAACTAATCATAGAACCCAGAGCCCAATCAAAAGAGTAATAGAACCAATCAAGTCGCTTTTTATTTTTCAGACAGTATAGAAACAAGCTCGGATGGGTGCAAAGATTCAGATTGGTTGTTATAGGGAAAGGGGATTTTTATGTTTACTTTGAGGGCCCAAATGTTGATTCTTGGGCCACCATACATGTTCTTGGGTCTACTATTGAGTTTTTCTTGAGGCACACCATGGAGTATTCTTGGGGCACCTGGAGATATTTTGGGGTCCACCAGTGGGGAAAATTCCCTTTGGGCCCCCACTATTGAGTTTTCTTGGGACAATTGGAGTTGATTCTTGGGGCCCCCCCAGTGGAGATATTCTTGGGCCCCCAGTGGGGATATTTCTGGGGCCCCCCAGGAGATGATTAAGGGGGCCCCACCATGGAGAGATTCACGGGGGCCCACCAGGGAGCTGATTTTTGGACCCACCCTTAGATGATTCCGGGGGCCCACCCGTGGAGATATTCTTGGGCCCCCCAATGGTTTTATTTTTGGGGCCACTAGTGAGTTTTATTTTGGGTCCACCCCTGGAGTTTTTCTTGGGCCCCATCAGTGGGGGATGTTTCTTGGGGCCACCAGTGGAGTTGATTCTTGGGGCTCACCAGTGGAGTTGACTCTTGGGGCCCACCAGTGGAGATGATTCTTGGGGTCCACCAGTGGAGATGATTCTTGGGGTCCACCAGTCAAGATGTTTCTTGGGGCCACCAGTGGAGATGATTCTTTGGGCCCACCAGTGGAGGATTTTGATTTCTGTGGGGCGGGCCCACCAGTGGAGATGATTCTTGGGGCCCATCAGTGGAGATGATTCTCGGGGCCCCCCAGTGAAGCTGATTCTTGGGGCCCACCAGTGGAGCTGATTCTTGTTGCCCACCACTGGAGTTGATTATTGGGGCCCATAATTGAAAATGATTCTTGGGGCCACCAATGGAGTTGATTCTTGGAGCCCACTAGTGGAGTCGACTCTGAGGGCCAATCCTACAGGTGCTGTACATGCCTCTTATACTTTCCCTCTTGCCTTTTTCTTTCTACCTCTCACAAGGATGTATATGCAGTTTAAAAGAAATTCCAGGTCTGCAATGCCCAGGAGCCCACCGTCGGTTTCCTCTGTTCCCCTGTGGGCCAGTACAAGCATAGGGCTTAAAATATTGTTCTGAGGTATTTGCCGCTGCTAATATCGTCTTCTCTTTGACTGGCAAGCTGCAATGGGATTATCACTTTCTAAGCTGTCTGGCTGCCCCACTGCTATAGGTGCTGTGGCTGGCACATTGTTATAATGGAGCTTCAGTGGCTGGCATTTTTAGGGTGTTCTGTTACTGGCAGTATATGCACAATGGATTTGGACGTTCATGCTGGCGCAAAATCCGCCTCAAAATCAGCATCCAATCTGACTGCAATGCTTCTCTCATTGTTTTCAATGTATACGCGATGCTGATTTTTTTCACCATGGATTTATTTTCAGCGCTGAAAACGAATTGACATATCAATTCTGGAGGCGAATCCTCACTTCACATCATAGAATATTAGATTGAAAATCTGCATCAAATCCAAGTCCTAAATCTGCGCTTAACTGGTGCGTTTTTTAGGTGTGAATTCTGCGCTGTTATTTTAAGTGCTGCAAATCAGCCATGTAAAGATATACTTATAGGGTCATCTGGGGCTGGAACGCTGCTATAGGCGGGTACAGTACTAGAAGCATCTGTGGATGGCACCTAAAAGAGTTTCTATGGTTTGTAATAGTCTGTAATGCACCTATGATTGGCAGAATTATGGGGGTCATCTGTGGCTGTAGTATTATGGGGTCATCTGTGGCTGCAGTATTATGGGGTCATCTGTGGCTGCAGTATTATGGAGTTATCTGTGGCTGGTAGTGTTATAGGGGTCCTCTGTGTCTGGCAGTGTTATTGGGGTCATCTGTGGCTGGTAGAGTTATGGGGGGATCTGTGGCTGTAGGAGTTTGGTGTCATTTGTGGTTGCAGTGTTATGGGGGCATTTGTGGCTGCAGTATTATGGAGGCATCTATGGTGGGTAGTGTTATTGGGGGTCATCTGTAGCTGGTAGTATTATGGAGGTCATCTGTGGCTGCAGTATTATGGGTCATCTGTGGCTGCAGTATTATGGGGCATCTGTGGCTGCAGTATTATGGGGCATCTGTGGCTGCAGTATTATGGGGTCATCTGTGGCTGCAGTATTATGGGTGTCATCTGTGGCTTGTAGTGTTATTGTGGACATCTGTGGCTGCAGTTTTATGAAGATAATATGTGGATGCAGTGTAGTTACAGTCACCTGTGGCTGCAGTACTATGGGTGTCATCTGTGGCTGCAGTACTATGGGTGTCATCTGTGGCTGCAGCACTATGGGGAATCTGTGACTGGCAGTATTATGGGGGGCATCTATGGCTGCAGTACTATGGAGATTGTCTGTGAATGCAGTGTAACTGGAGTCATCTGTAGCTGGTAGTGTTGTGGGGGCATCTGTGGCTGCAGAATTATGGGCGTTATCTGTAGTGGGTTGTGTTATTGGGGTCATCTGTGACTGGCATGCTGCCAAGGGTCATCTGACAGGCCACTGCTATGACTGGCATAGTTATGGGGGCATTTGCAGTCTGCTTTTCTCTATTTAGAAACCTCTCATAAAGTATCATATGGGAAATCGTCTGTTTTGCATCACTTCATTTCTTTCTTCTGTCACATCTGCATTTGCTTTTCCATCACTGAGGCACCTACCCACTGACCTAGTCTTAAAGTTACCACGCATATATTATTTAAGCTATATTACATATATTTTAACCCCAAACTTTTACTCCATTGCCTGCAGCAACTGATCTGTTGCAAAACAGGGTATTACTAGCTGGTGCAACCTCTTGCTTAAAGGGTTACCAAGCCTTGAATAGTAAGAAAACAACTCCAAAGGATGATCTTTCCTCCAATTAAGGTAATAGCCTCACACTGATATAGCTACAACTCTACAACCAATTAGACCTGCCCCCCGTACATAACAACCTCCCTCACGCATCCCTTCCCTCAACCAATATGGCCGCCAAATACCGCTGCACGCACAGAGGCACGTAGTCACGCCTGCTGATGACGTAGAAAACCACGCCCCTCGAAGTTACACAAGGTGCTGACAGCCGGTGTGTTCCAGTAGTGAGAGGTGGTGGCCGGCGAGGGTCAAGATTGTAAGCTCCCGTGAAACAACGCGATGTCGTTCTGCTCGTTCTTTGGAGGGGAGAAATATAAAGATCACTTCGAGAATGGTAATGGAGACTTTGCTGATCGCTTCAGGTCTGGGGGCGTCCAGGGGGAGAGGAGCTGCCTGTCAATCACAGGATGAAGAAATTTGCTTATATACCGAGGTTATGTAATAACATGTTGCAAAACTACAAGTCCCAGCATGCCATGCTCTGAGTTGTAGTTTTGCAGCAGCTGGAAAGCCACAATTTGGGGAACGTAGAAGTAAAGGGGATAGTGAACTGTGCTGACCGTGGTCGCTGTCATCGTGGCGGTCATTTTTGCAGCCATTGAGTCTGTTCCAGTAGTCACCAGCTGTTGTGACACTACAAGTCCCAGCATGCCATGCTCTGAGTTGTAGTTTTGCAACAGCAAAGTTGGGGAACATGGCAGTAAAGGGGATAGTAAAGTGCGCTGCGCTGACTCTTTGGTTCCAAAAATGACCGCCACGATGACAACAACCATGGACTCCATGGTCGCTGTCGTTGTGGCGGTCATTTTTGCAACCATTGAGTCTGTTCCTGCCGTCACTAGCTGTTGTGGCACACAAGTTTCAGCATACCATGCTGCACGGAAGCCCTTGGAGCATGCTGGGACAAATCCGTCCCATGTGTATTTACCGGTTTGTGTCTTTGCGCGCTTCTTGACGCAGAAAATTCACTTTTTTTTTTTGTTCCCGATTTCGCAGCAAACAACGTCATTGACTTAAATGGGAATAAGCACACATTAGGCGCACAGCTGGGCTTCTTTGTGCAAAGTTTGCTGTGTTATGTGTTGGACAAAAGATGGTAGTGTGGGACCATTATCTGCGTGTAAATTCGCCAAAAAAGCACTTCAAGCACAGTGAAGTCCCCTGTACTGTAAAAACGCAGGAAAATAACCAGCAAGAGACTCATCCAATGCAGAAACCACGTGTGAAAACGCAAGAAAACCATGCTTACAATAGTAGGCTGGGCTCTCGCGGTGTATTGCGGTGCGCACAGGTACGGGCCGTAAACCAGGATTGTGGAGTCGGAGTCGTTATAAAATGGAACGACTCAGACTCCCAAAATATACACAGGCAGTACCCGGGTAACGAACGAGATAGGGACTGTAGGTTTGTTCTTAAGTTGAATTTGTACATAAGTCAGAACAGGTATATTTATTCAATGTAACTACAGCACAAAAGTTTTTTTTATTAATTTTGGATAGTGCAGGGAAGGGTTTTTACCCTTGTTTTGCTGTCTGTTTCCCTATTAAGAAGATTTCACCTCATTTTCACCTCATGTGCTGCTGTGGCATGCTGGAACTTGTTGTTCCACAGCTACTATCTGCTATGGAACTATAAGAGCCAGCATGACCCATAAGTCACTGTTTGTAAGGGCTCATCCCCACGGCACAGGACACATACCGGTCGGTATTTCTCCGCGATTAGCGGAGAAAAGCCCTCACCCTTCACATTGAGATGTTCATAAACCGTCCGAAAACCGGACTAAAGAATGATCAACAATGCACGGGTTTTCCATAGAGCCCCATGTAAAAGTTTGTAGCCGGCCGCAAACCGGTGCAGTGGGGACAAGCCCTAACTAGGGAACAGATGTAAGTCGGGGACTGCCTGTAATAATTTGGAGTGCCAAGAGCAAGAGGAATTGGGTCCGGCCAGTGCTGCTGCTCCCATATCTTCAGCCTCATCACATGAGGAGTTTGATTTTGCAAAGCATTTGGATGACATGGAGTCAGGGCTGCTATTAGTCATTTATTAGCCGTTTCAGGGCCCCATACAGCCAAATCAAATGGGGCCCCCACCCATTACTAGTTCCTATTTTTAACATATCAGTGGGCCCCATTTTGATTAAGGCCCCTGACAGGAGTACTGCCCTATTGGCACCCCCTGTATGGAGCAGACAAAGTGTTACAGCAGGGTAAAAGATTCTGCTCCCATAGCAAACAGACCAGATTTCGGCAACATTTTTCACCTGCTTTCAAAGAAGTAGAAGTTCAACCATTCATCAGAACTGACCGTGCAGGAGGCAATTTTTTCTTATACCCTCAGATTATTAGAGATGTTGTCCCTGTGGTCACCGCTTTGCCACCAAACCAAATTAGTGTAGAGAGGCCGTTCTCTAGCCTGGAAATAATGAGATCAGATTTGAGGTCATGTATGCAGGATCTGATGGAGGCAATACTATTCCTCAGAGCAAATTCATAGATGCCACAAATCTTATTCAGGATGTTTTGTTGAAAACTGTTTTTTTTTTTCCCACTTCCTGCAGCGTTTTGTATATTTACAGTTAAAGTTTTTTGTGTTATAAAGTCGTATTCAATAAATACACTTTAAACTGAGCAAAAGGGTAACAATGTTTCGAACTTTTGACTTTCAGGCTCCATATCTCACCATCCACTACAGCTTTGACCGTGAGACTCCCATCATTGTATAGACAATCATCTTGGCTCTCATACATGACTTTGACCTGCAACTATCTAGCATATTCTTAGTTCTGCAGATTCTTGTCCTGTAACTGCATTGTTACTGTTTTGCTCCTGGTGGTGGGACAATCTTGTTCTTCTGGTTACTACAAATTACAACTTGTTCTCACATTCCCTAATAGCTCAGTGTGTTATTGGGCTGATTCCCAAGTGAAAGGTCACTGGTTTGAGGAGCCATGAAGATTTCCTAAGAAAAGAGAAGCCGTATCATCCAGCTCATAGTGGTCTCTCGGTCAAGAAAATTGCCAAACTGCATCATGTGAGGCCCCGACAGCTGGAAAAATATCAGTCAACAAGTCGCTCATCACAAGGTCTATCAGTTCTAATGTGACAGACATGGAAGTGGAGGCGGCTCGTAAGTTTCGTTAGAGTGAGACCACAGACGTCCATGCAAGCACCGGGCAACGCGCATTACACAGGTCTGGAATGATTGTCCGAAAAAAAGGTGAAGAAGCCTCAACTTCAATCTCCTCATAAGAAGCGTCGGCAAAGAGTTTGCAAAAAAGTATGAAAAATGGAAGATTGTAAACAGGTGATTTGGAGCAATGAGATGAAAGTCAATAGACCGGGCTCTGATGGGGGCAAATGGGTTTGGAAGAATCAAGGGAAAAGGGGCTAGTGGATCGATAAGCTGGAAGAACTGTCAGGTTTGGTGGTGGAAGCCTGAGGATATTGGGATGTTTCACAGCCAAATGTGTTGGATACTTGACCAGGATGGATGGTGACCTCAATGCTGAGCTCTATGTAAGTGTCCTACAAGATGAGTTACTCCATACACTCGAGTACTATGGGTATGAAAAGGACGACAGTGTCCAGCAGGACAACGACCCGAAGCAGACGTCAAGGTTGGAGAAGGACTGGTTCAGTGACAGTGAAGTAGAGTTGCTGTATTTCACCTCCACAGTCCCCAGACCTCAACCCAATCCAACACTTGTGGGTAGAGGTGAAGAAAAAGCTGTATTTGTACCCAAGTCCAGTTTGGGAACGTGAAGATCTGGGATCAGATTTGGGTCGAGACATGCTTAAGTCTGATCCAGAGCCCAGAAGGATTCAGGCAGAGCTGAAAGCCAAAGGGGGATTTACAAAATAATAAAAATTAAAATATAGATTTTTGGAAGCAAAACGGTAACAATGCAGTTACAGGAAAGAATCTGCAGAACTAAGCAGATGCTAAATAGTTGCAAGTCAAATTTATGTATAAGATAGGTAAGATGATTGTCAATAAAATTACAATAGCCTCATGTACAAAGCTGTAGTGGATGGAGAGATATGGAGCCTGAAAGTCACAATTTCAAAACATTGTTACCCTTTTGCTTGTCAGTGTAAGTTCTACCTAAGTAGCTTGATTATTGTATCATAAGGTTATAAACAGCCGGATGTTACCATCAACAGTAAATTTATCACTTAAACATGCGCCATGTATGAGGGAGTTGGAGTTAGGGAAATTTTAGGAGTTGGGCTTTGGCTTACCGACTCCACAGCTCTGCTATAAATGCTGCTTGATTTCGCGTTAAAGGGGCGGTAATTTCATAGCGAATACAACGCGCAATGGCTGGAGGCACAGCTGCCACCTATACTTTACCACTTGACAGGGTGTAGGTGCTTAAAAACAATTGCCATGTCAATTATTTTCAGAAATAGAGGAATGTAAAATACAAGTTGTCTGATTGACAGTGCGTATTTTACCTTGTGCTCCATCAGGGCTGTGGAGTCAGCAAGCCAAAGCCCCGACTCCTGACTCCCTCATACACGGCGCATTTTTATGTGATAACTTTACTGTAGTAAAATGGTCCCATCAGGCTGTTTATCACTTTATGATACAATAATCAAGCTATTTAGGTAGAACAGACACTGACAAGCAAAAGGGTAACAATGTTTTGAACACTTGTGGGTAGAGTTGAAGAAAAAGCTGTATTTGTATCCAGGGCTGTGGCGTCGGAGCCTATTTTGCCGGAGCCGGAGTGTTCATAAAATGGACCGACTCCGACTCCCAAAATATATAATAAGTTGGTCCAGTTCGTTCGATGCAGTGCAAAGAGCAAGAGGAATTGGGTCCGGCCAGTGCTGCTGCTCCTATATCTTCAGCCTCATCACATGAGGAGTGTAATTGATGACATGGAGCAGGCAAAGTGCTGCCCTAGGGGAAAAGATTCTGCTTCCATGGCAAACCGATTTCACTATGGAAGTGGAAGAGTTCTACCATTCATCAAAACTGACTGTGACTGAGGCAATTCCTTTATACTCTGACATTGTTAGAGATGTTGCCCCTGTGGTCACCGCTTTGCCCCCAAGTTAGTGTAGAGAGGCAGTTCTCTAGCCTGGAAACAATGAGATCAGATGTGAGGTCATGTATGCAGGATCTGATGGAGGTGATACTATTTCTCAGAACAAATTCAGAGACTCCACAAATGTGCCCGCAGTGTTTTGCATATTTACAATTTTTTTGTGTTCTAAAGTCATGTCCAATAAATATGTTTTACACTGACAAGCAAAATGGTAACAATGGTTTGAACTTGTGACTTTCAGGCTCCATATCTCAATATCCACTACAGCTTTGTACATGAGGCTACTGTAATTTTATATACAGTCATCTTATCCATCTTATATTTAAATTTGACTTGCAAGTATTTAGCATCTGCTTAGTTCTGCAGATTCTTTCCTGTAACTGCATTGTTACTGTTTTGCTCCTAAAAATCAAAATGTTAATTTGTATTTTGTTAGCATTTGGGAAATCCACCTTTGGTTTTCAATACTGCATGAATCCTTCTGGGCTCTGAATCAGATTCAAGCATATCTTGACCAAAATCTGATCCCAGGTCTCTTCTACACATTCCCAATATTGGTACAGACTGGACTTGGATACAAATACAGCTTTTTCTTAAACTCTACCCACAGGTGTTCAAAGGATCAAAACATTGTTACCCTTTTGCTTGGGTCTGTTCTACCTAAATAGCTTGATTATTGTATCATAAGGTGATAAACAGGGGGATGTTACCATTTTACTAAAGTAAAGTTATCACTTAAACATGCGCCATGTATGAGGGAGTCAGAAGTCGGAGGTTTGGGAAATTGAGGAGTCGGAGTCGGGGCTTTGGCTTGCCGACTCCACAGCCCTGTTTGTATCCAGATCCAGTCTGTACCAACATTGGGAATGTGTAGAAGAGACCTGGGATCAGATTTTGATCAAGACATGCTTGAATCTGATCCAGAGCCCAGAGGATTTAGGCAGTATTGAAAGTCAAAGGTGGATTTCCCAAATACTAACAAAATAACAACAATTAACATTTTAATTTTTAGGAGCAAAACATTAACAATGCAGTTACAGGAAAGAATCTGCAGAGCTAAGCAGATGCTAAATCTGTTTGCCATGGGAGCAGAATCTTTCCCCCTTGGGCAGCGCTTTGCCTGCTCCATGTCATCACTTACACTCCTCATGTGATGAGGCTGAAGATATGGGAGCAGTAGCACTGGCCAGACCCAATTCCTCTTGCTCTTTACACTGCACCGAATTAACTGGACCAACTAATTATATATTTTGGGAGTCTGAGTCAGTCCATTTTATGACGACTCCGACTCCAACGCCTGCAAAATAGGCACCGACTCCAACTCCACATCCCTGTGCTCTATAAGAAGTCGTGTGAACACTCCCTTATGTTTTTCTTCTGTGAAATGGGCGTTTGTTTCATTGCAAAAACATAAGTTACGTGAATATAGCCTAAGGCCGGGTTCACACTTCGTATAGAGGCGCGTACTGTTTTAGAAGTACCCGCTGGGCAGTGCGTACTTCTGAAGCACTCTAGCCCGGCCACCATTCACCCTCCCTTTCCCCAGAACGAGAGCATGTCACTTCTTTCTCCAGGTGCGCAGTACACATTGGGGAATACGCTGTAAAATCATAGCACTCAATGAGTGCTATGATTTTCCCGTATTTGCCAGGCATACTTCGGGCGCATTGCAGCGCAATTATGCCCCGAAATACACCCCGCAAATAAACATACCCTAAAGCTGAGTGCACATGTGAAGGATTTGTTGCAAAGTTTCCAAACAGATTTGCACGCTTAGAAACTTTTCACAAATACAGTATAGGTATACGTTTTTTTTTCTTAACGTATGGCTGAAAAAAAAGTATACATTTTTGGGTGTATACATATCTGCCTATCATATAGGGATACATTTGCATATGTTTGTATCCTTTAAAAAAAAAAAAAAAAAAAGTTTAAGCAAATATATCTTTTTAGTCAAGTCTGTTCTAGTCAATAAAGTTTTGTGATTTGAATAGAATGTCTGCATTAAACGTGTGCAGACGTTTACCATTATGTTTGAATAGGTCACTCATTGACTGCAAGACCAAAAAAAAAAAGATGCTAGCGCATACTTTTTTTTTTTTTTTTTTGCGGGACACAAACATAGTGGACTATTTTTCTGAACCTAAAAAAAACAGTAAATGGTCATAAAGCGAGTTAAATGAATTCAGAAGGAGGCTCTTTCTCACCATTCTAGTCTATAGATACATCACAATTCTGTTTTTGGCTATCGAAACGTATACGTTTGACATAAGCAATAAACATAGTGGGAACCGGCCCGAAGACATAGCACATAGCAACCAGACAGAGCCCATAGCAACCAATCAGAGCTCAGCTTTCATACTGTAAACTTCTCTGGAAAAAATGAAAGCTGCGCTCTGATTGGTTGCTATGGGTAACAAAGACGGTCTTACTGTTAGTTTTCCCCCTTCCTTGTAGATTGTCAGCCTTTGCGGGCAGGGTCCTCTTTCCCTCTGTACCAGTAGTTAGTTATCTATTGTCATCACTTTACTTGTTTGACTGTTATGTATGTAACCCCCTTGAATGTAAAGTGCCCTGGAATCAATGGCGCTCTAAAATATATAATAATAATAGAGGCCAATAAAATAATCCGCAATGGATTCCAGCACCGACATGTGGATGGGATTTTACAAATCGCATGCCTGTGACGCAAATTTTTTGCATGGCAATCGTACCTATGGTGCGGATTTTTTAAATGTCAATTTGCAGGAAAACCTCAGTGTGAACACAGCTTGACAACAGGAAAAGCTGCAATAAATCCAAAGTGTGTCCGCAACGTATATTGATGTGCTGTGGATTGAAGGGTTAAAGTTGTGTTCCTACCTTAGACTTATCGATCTGTCATCAAAGTCTGACAAGTGCAGGTCCCACCTCCAGGACTTGCACTTATCTAGGGAACGGGCCCCGGCCCCTGTACTGGGAACTGCCATAGAACAGAATGGAGAGAACACAACGCTTCCCTGTACTGGGAACTCCCATAGAACAGAATGGAGAGAACACCGCGCTCCCCTATACTGGGACCTCCCATAGAACATAATGGAAAGAACACAGTGCTCTCCTTTACTGGAAACTCCCATAGAACAGAATGGAGGGAACACAGCACTCCCCTGTACTGGGAACTACCATAGAACAGAATGGAGGGAACACAGTGCTCCCCTGTACTGGGGACTCCCATAGAACAGAATGGCAACACAGCGCTCCCCTGTACTGGGAACTCCCATAGAACAGAATAGAGGGAACACAGTGCTCCCCTGTACTGGAAACTCCCATAGAACAGAATAGAGGGAACACAGTGCTCCCCTGTACTGGAAACTCCCATAGAACAGAATAGAGGGAACACAGTGCTCCCCTGTACTGGAAACTCCCATAGAACAGAATGGAGAGATCACAGCGCTCCCCTGTACTGGGAACTCCCATAGAACAGAATGGAGAACACAGTGCTCCACTGTACTGGGAACTCCCATAGAACAGAATAGAGAACACAGTGCTCCACTGTACTGGGAACTCCCATAGAACAGAATGGAGAACACAGTGCTCCACTGTACTGGGAACTCCTATAGAGAAGAATGGAGAGATGTGTGACCATCTCTTTATTCTGAGCTGCCACTTTAAGGCCTCGTTCACACGGCTTATTTCAGAACGTATTTACATCGGATTGCCGATGTAAATACGTTCTGAAATCAGTTGCAAATAAGTGCCACTAAGTGTGGCACGTATTTGTAACTGATTTCCCGACGGATTCACCACCTACAATGAATGGAGATGGTGAATCCGTCCGTAAATAATTGACATGCACATTGTTTTTCCGTCCGGATTGCCGTCGTCAATCCGCGGCGGCAATCCGGCACGGAAATACGCGTCGTGTGAACGACGAGCCGTATTTTCTATTGAAATCAATAGAAAATAGGCTGTGACTTGTTTCTGACTGATTTGCCGACGGATTGACGATCGTCAATCGTCGGCAAATACGCGGCGAAATAAGCCGTAGTGAACGAGGCCTAAGGGCCCGGAACCCGAGTTACAGGTGGGACCCGCTTTGACATTTCCTGTCGCTATGCTATCAGTCTACTGTGGGAACACCCCTTTAATTTTCTGTGTAGTGTGTGGATAAGAATTGTTAAAAAATCTGTTATACACTGTAGATTTTCCTCAACAAAACCTGCTGCAGCTAATCCCCCTGGCTGCCCACTGACCATGGCAGTGTGAGGTTGAGCGCTGCCATGCAGACCCTGAACTTGCTGAAGTCCATTTCTAACAATAACCTAGTAAGTTACTGATTACCCGTAATAACCTAGAGTGCACGGAGGTGATATTCCACCTCCCCCGCTGGCATTCAGTGCACAGGATCTACAAAGGGGAAGCATGAAGCCTCCAGTGGGAGGATGTGGTGTAAAGCTTCCCCTGCACTTCAAGGAATTACAAGTTGTGCAATTTCCTGATGTACTTTATGTTCCCAATATACATTTACCAGTGATCCCCTAATATAGCAGGAGAGCAGTGTTTTCTCCGTGTGGCTCTTCAGCTATTGTACAACTACAACTCCCAGCATACAGTGACAAGCAAAGGCTAGGAGTTGTAGTGGAGCAGCAGCTGAAGAGCCACTGTGTAGTATTCAGAATCATGGTGTGGTTTATGGTGGCAATCTGTATTTTGTCTACATGAGTGGGGTTTATGCAAAAATTAAAAAAAGTTCTGCAACTTTCCAATATATTTTTGTGTTTGAGCTCGTCCCCATTTATAAGATCTCTGCTTGTCAGTGAATGGAAACATTTTATCTATCCATATTCCCATACACATAGACGGGTGGATGCAGATATATATATATATATATTGTGACGGTCAACTCACATCTGGGCGTCCTCCTGGGCCGTCCTGGGGTATTTCGCTCCTGGATCGCCGTGTTTGGTAATCGGAATATTGGCACTCAGACACAAGGGCTTTCGTTTAACTGGCATCAACCAGGTTTATTTAGGAACAGGAGGATGTAAGAAACAAAACACAAAATCCTGGGCCGTCTAGCCACTATCTAAACATTAGTGAGTCCCTCACTAACCTGTGGTCTGGATCTACCATCCAGCACCACCAGCAACAACTTCACCAGTCTCCACTAGTTTCGGCTTCCTCAAGCCTGGGGGTTCAGAGCCTCCTCTCACCAGCTCCACTGCTTCTCCAAACTGCAGCTGACCATACCCCCAGATAACCCAGAGTACCAGGCTTTTATAGGCCTGGTAAATCCCGGAATTGGAACATGGGAACAGCCACCCACCCAACTGCAGCTGTTCTGGGAAAGCCACCCCATAATGGCTGGACATCAGCCATACTACATATGAGTGTCAGCAACCTAATGTTGCTGACTGACAACACCTGGTTTCCTCACCGAGACCATGCCCTCGGTGGCACGTTTCTACCAGGTCCCCTAACGTACGCCATCTAGTGACAGCACCATGCGACCGCCTAAGGTCACCCGGCCACATATCCTCCCCCTTTGATAGAGGCCGTAGGTCTTGATCACCCTGTGCAACCCTTCCTCCAGAGTCAAAGCTCCTACACAGGGCCAACGTCTTCTCTACATTTTCAGGGGCGGAGACAACATTGCTTACATACAGATCATCCCATGCACTCACCCTACAATGGGCATAAATGAAGTCATAGCAACTTTTCATAGGTGGCACCATGCATACCTGCTCTGGAACATTGAAGTCACCATCTTCAGCCAGCATGCTGACCTTCACAGAGCTACTCCTGACAACCCCAGTACCAGTGTTATCATAATTTGAAGCTTTCTCCCCCACACAGACTAGCTTAGTATTGTGCCCACTGGGCAGTTTCTTCCCTCTTTTGGGTCTCATATAAGCAGGAGACCTTTTGTTGCATCCAGCAACCCCACTAACTTCACTAGAGGTAGTAATGACATCACCCCTCTCAGGGTCACTATCCACCATTGCTTCTAGGGGCGCACCTGAGCCCCAACCTGCTACCTCTGTGACTGCAGGATTACCATGAGCCCCCAACTTCTCTTCATTCCAAGGCCTCTGGTCCTCACTGACAACTTCCGCTACCCTAGGACCCACTGTGGCCCCCATAACATGCATGCTAATTGCAGGGTTCCCACTGCCAACCTTGACAACGACTACGTTACCTGGCGTTTCATTAATACCAGAGGACACATTCCCCTGTTCACACCTCTGCTTACTGGCTCTGTCTATTAGCAGACCCTCTGCAGCAATGTGAGGCGATGTTTCCTGCACATTCCCTGTAACCGTCTCTAAGGGAGAACTTTCAACCTCTTTCAGGGTCACTCCTATATCTTGCTCATCATCACCTTCCCACCATGGGCTGGAGTCCATAGCAGACACATTTATAAACGGGATATCTGCCCTAGCAGACAGGTCAACCTCCTTATGGTTCTCCAACTCATACACCAAACTGGCTGTATTCACATTGGGCCACTCCATCACAGGTTTAACCTCAGTAGGTGCAACAGACATCTGGCTGCTGAGGGCACCCACCTGTAGGTCGCCACATATCACCAGACCTACCACCTCTGTGATCCTGGTAATGTTGTCCTCCATAACTTAAGGAAAATGTATTAACCGTCTCAAAAGCAGGCACTTCCTTACCATCTGAGGATTCAATTACTCTCGCCTGCCCCTCACTAGCGCCTGAGCGAACCCTCTTCTTTTCTGGGTCTAGCGGCTCACATTTTCCATTCCTACAGTCACTGCAGTCTTTGGGACCACTGCAGTAAAAGCTACTGGAAATACAGCCACCATTGGAGCCAGTGAACTCAGCTGCACTACAGGTCCCAGCATGCCTGTTCTCTTCATTCCCATCTGCATAATCAGCATTATCCTTACACTGAAGCATTGACACATTGCCGTGTCCATTCCCACACTGAAATAGAGACTCTTCACAGATTGTGTGTTTCTCATGGTCAATAACCAGCACATTCACCCACCTAGTCTCCTCATATCCAGGGTTTGCCTTCTCCCTTCCAGGCAACACACTGGCCGTGTTCACACCAGGCAACTCCATCACCTTTTCCCCAATAGCAGAGTGCACCTAATTGCTACTGGCGACCACATCAGCACCTGCACTTATAGTGCTATTACCAGCCATAACCACTAGGGACAGACCTGCAACTTGCACGTTACCATCCCGTACACACAGTGCGCTGGGGTCATGGGTACAGACATTTACTGACTGGACTCCAGACACTTCACACACCGCTGACTGGCACACAAACTCATAAGTTTTTTTTAACAGGAGGTGCAGAAGAAACCTTGTTGCTATGGGCAACCGCATTGGCTAAACCTGAGCCTGCACATTTCTCCAGACTGTCATCCGCCACAGGACACACATCACCTGGGCTACTCTCCCCTATGACCTCTAGGGGCAGAGCTGAGCTGCTTTCCTCTACTGTTTTAGCATTTTTAGAAGCAGGTTCACACATTGCAGTAACTAATGCTAACTCTGTGACCCCACCAATAAGCCCCTGCTCCAGCTGGGGGAAATAGCTATTGGTTACAGGTACATTTAACCCGTTATTAGCATTTTCAATAGGCATCATTGCATATATGTCATAACCATCAGACTCTGCAAGTCCACTGCTCTTAGGACTCTTCTGGCTTGTCAGCATATTTGGGCCTCTGTCTAGCCCAACCAAGTCCTCACATAGATCATGCACAGTCCCACAGCACATAACCAACCCCACTGGAGCAGTCTTACCAGATTTGATGTCTGGGCTCAGTCTGGATTTCTGCTGCTGACTGTCCATGTCAGCCTGGGGTGGGGCTCCATTCACCTGAAGCTCCAGGGCTTGCAGCTGCCTCCTCTCTGGCCTCCTCCTGAGAGGGCAGTCAGGAGCACATCTCTCCACTTTGTGGCATCTCCAACAAGGCTCCCTCTGCTGGACAGTGGGAGCAGGCTCTTGCTGATCCAGATGGTTGCCCCTGGCAACGGGAGCAAGCAGGTCCCTCAGCAACACCATCTCTCCTGAAGTGGACCCCTTCTTGGATGAACGATACGGCCTCCTGGACACGGGACATCCCCTCATGCACATGTCCACCTGTAGGCATCCATCACACCACTCATGCTGGTTACGCTTGCCCTCCGTCTTTTCCTGCTTGGACTCTGCTTGTATTGTGGTGAGTCCACCTTTCTCAGACTGTGGAATTGGGTTCAGAATGGCTTTTAACCCCTCATGGTCTGCCTTCAACTTAGCTTGGAGCTTCTCATTCTCCTTTCTCATGGTTGCAGTCCGCTGCTCAGACTCCTTCATAGACTGCCTCAGCTGGGCAAGGAGTTCCTCCATGGCCAAACAAAACAAAATTTTCAGGTCAGCAACAGTCTTTTAGACAGCACAGTCTCTATATGCAGGTTTGTCCTCCTGTCTCCACTGAGAGCACACAGTCTCTCACCCCACAGAACTCAGCCTGTTTGCGGGTGTGTCTCCTTTAGCAGCACTGCTTCACAATAAGGCCTCCGGCCCTTTAAATCTTGCTGCAGAAGACTTTTGCACTTGTACCACTTCAGGCACAACTTCGTGCCAACACTGCGCCACTTCAGTTGTGCCAATTTGCCCAGGTTGTGCCAATTATGCCCGCATCCTCCACCATATGTAACGGTCCACTCACATCTGGGCATCCTCCTGGGCCGTTCTGGGGGTCTTTCGCTCCTGGATCGCCGTCTTTTGTAAACGGAATATTGGTACTCAGACACAGGGGCTTCCGTTTAACTGGCCTCAACCAGTTTTATTTAGGAACCGGAGGATGTAAGAAACAAAACACAAATCCTGGGCCGTCTAGCCACTATCTAAACATTAGTGAGTCCCTCACTAACCTGTGGTCTGGATCTACTATCCAGCACCACCAGCAACAACTTCACCAGTCGCCACTGGTTTCGGCTCCCTCCAGCCTGGGGGTTCAGAGCCTCCTCTCACCAGCTGCACTGCTACTCCAAATTGCACCTGACCATACCCCCAGATAACCCAGAGCCTGGTAAATCCCGGAACTGGAACGTGGGAACAGCCACCCACCCAACTGCAGCTGTTCCGGGAAAGCCACCCCATAATGGCTGGACATCAGCCATACTACATATGAGTGTCAGCAACCTAATGTCGCTGACTGACAACACCTGGCCTCCCCCACCTAGACCATGCCCTCGGTGGCACGTTTCTACCATGTCCCCTAACGTACGCCATCTAGTGGCAGCACCAGGCGACCGCCTTAAGGGGCCCGGCCACAAAATATATATATATATATATATATATATATATATATATATATATATATATATATATATGTTCATGTCTCCGCCATATATCTCTATCTGTATCCATCAGTATATATATCTATCCACACACAAACCGCTAAAGAAAGTAAACAGATAATGTCTCTCACTCTCATCGTGCAGATATCTGGGAGCTTCTCTTACCTCTACCTGTGTGTGTAAGGACATCTAAAAAGTTTCCAGCCAGCAGAAATATTAAGAATGGTGAAGAACTGAAAGCTCTATCTATCTGGATATATCTGTGTATACACACACAGTGGTGTGAAAAAGTATTTGCCCCCTTCCTCATTTCTTAATCTTTTGGATGTTTGTCGCACTTAAATGTTACAGATCAAACAAATTTAAATATTAGACAAAATAACACAAACACAGTTTATAAATTAAGGTCTTTTATTACGAAGGGAAAAAGTAATCAAAACCTACAGGGTCCTGTGTAAGAAAGTAATTCCCCCCCTCCCCTTAAAACATAAATTCATTATGTTTTCTCATATCTTTGGGAAGCTGAGTTCCATTTCTCTCGCTTTACCCAGGCATGAATACTGTTCTCAAGCAAGGAAGCACTTAAATAGGACCTGCCTGACAAAGTGAAGTAGACCCTAAGATTCTCAGAAGTGAGACATCATGGTGAGAGCCAAGGAAATTCAAGAACAAATGATAAACTAATTAATTAAGATCTATCAGTCTGGAGAAGGTTCTAAATCCGTCTGTAAAGCTTTGGTGCTCAAGAGAACAACAGTGAGATCTATTGTCTACAAATGGAGAAAACATAAAACTGTGGTGAACCTACCCTGGAGTGGCCAGGCATCCAAAATTACCCCAAAACTGCAGCAACAACTCCATCCAAGAGGTCACAAAGCACCCCACAACACCTATAGAGCTGCAGGCCTCATTTGAACACCGACCTTAGCTGAGACATGTCTCCACCATATGAAAGAGACTGTGCAAAAATGGCCGCATGACAGAGATCCAAGACGAAAACCACCCCTGAGCAAAATGGACACTAAGGCTCGTCTCGGTTTTGCCAGAAAACATCTTGTTGATCCCCCAAGTCTTTTGGGTGACGATTTTATGGACTGACGAGACGAAGATTTAACCTTTTGAAAGGTGTCAGTCCCATTAGATCTGGTGTAGAAGCAACACAGCATTTCAGTAACGGAACATCACACCAACAGTAACACATGGTGGTGGTGTGACGGTCAGGGGTTGTTTTGCTGCTTCAGAGCCTGGAAGACTTGCAGTGATAAATGGAAGGAGAATGTGATAATCCTGAAGGACAATGTCAGGACCATCTGTTCGATACCTCAAGTTAAAGCGCACTTGGGTTAGGCTGCAGGTCAATGATCAACACAAATGAAGACTAAATTCTGACTTTAATCCGATGGAGAGGCTGTGGCCTTAAAGCGCTTCATGCTCGGAAAACCTCCAATGAGGGGGACTTACAACAACTCTACAGAGCAATTACGCCGTGTGGGCGGGAGCGGGGGGCTGGCACCTCGCCGGCCCATACACTATCATTACTAGCGGCACGTATACGCCGCTGGTAATTCACATGTCCCTTATCTACCCCTGTGGCGGATTCGCAGAGGAGACGTAATCCATAGTTCTCTCTGAGAACTGTGGATTACTGTAATGACTGGGACGTATCTCGCGCAGTACGCCACGAATTACGGGCTGAAATACGTGCCCAAATAAGCCGTGTGAACATGGCCTAAGAGACTCATTGGAAGTTATTGCATTGCAGTTGTTGCTGCTAAGGGCGGCCCAACCAGGACAATTACTTTCTCACACAGGACCCTGTAGGTTTTGATTACTTTTTCCCTTAATAATAAAGACCTTCATTTATAAACTGCATTGTGTGTTTTATTTGTCTAATATTTAAAGGGAACCTGTCACATAGATTATGCCCACCCTTGGTGAGGATAGAACACGCTAGTGTCAGTCCTGCTGTGTCCAGCGCTGTGTCCCTTATTCTGTAAGATGATGTCGTTTTCGAGTATTTAGTGCTCAAATCTGCAGTTTTCAGTCAGAAAAGTCATATAAAGAGTCGGTTTTTTTCCATATGCCCCGCCCACCTCACAACTTATTAAACTATTACTTTGATTAGGTAGAAACGTGAATAACTCAGTGGGCGGGGCAATCTTTTGGTGGGTGGGGCTAACACCTGCTCATGAATAAGATTTGAGCATTAAAGGGGTTGTCTCTCTACAAGGATTACTTTTTATGATAAAGATCTTGCAAAAACAAGTCACTTTGCAGTATGTCTCCATTAACAGTGTCCTACCTATTCTTAGATATCCCCTCTTGTATGGGCTGCATCAGGTCGCTATAACTACAGACCTGTCTCTCCTGATAGGCTGTCAGCACCGGTCGCTATAGCCACAGACCTGCTGTCCTCAGCAGCTCGTCACTGCAGGCCAGAGGTAGCCAGTAAACACTGAATTAAAAAATGAAACCGCGAAAACAGGACTGCGGTAAGACGAATGGATGTAGTGAGACAACCCCTTTAAATGCTCTAAAACTGCAGCATCTTACAGAATAAGGGACACAGCGCTGGAAACAGCAGGTCTGACACTAGCTTGTGCTGCCCTCAGCAAGTGGGGCATAATCTATGTGACAGGTTCTGTTTAAATTTATTTGGTAATCTGAAACATATAAGGGAGACAAGCATCCAAAAGATTAAGAAATTAGGAAGGGGGCAAATAGTTTTTGTGTGTGTATATAATCTTCCCTTTCTATAATGTTCCCTTCCTCTGACAGCAAGCAGAGATCTTGAAAATGGAGAGAAAAGTATATTGGAAAGTGGCAGCAGTCGACTGTGATGTGAATTGTGATCTCATATTAATGTCATTGATGAGTAATGACTGTATTTTGCTCTGTCTTTAGGGGTGTATGTATGCACCGTCTGCGGGTACGAGCTGTTCTCCAGCCGCACCAAGTTCGAGCACTCCTCCCCCTGGCCCGCCTTCTCCGAAACCGTTCACAAAGACAGCGTTTCCAAGTACGTGGAGCGGCCCAATGCTCTCAAGGTAAGAGATGGGTTGCGGCACAGGTGGTGACACCATAAACGTGGGTGGCATCTTGTTGGTTTTACACAGTTGGGCAACTACAACTCCCAGCATGTCACCACAGCTGAAGAACCACTGGCTACAGAACCTTACCATATGTTCTCAATACAGGATGATGCCCTGTTCGGGGGAGGTCATGCTGTGCCTTCAGATTTGGGGGTTAGCTTGATCACTTGCTATGGTGGAGACTCCTGGGTGATGTCATGTGTAATTTTTGTCCCTGCAGGTCTCATGTGGGAAGTGCGGCAACAGCCTTGGTCATGAGTTTTTAAACGATGGTCCGAAGAAAGGCCAGTCCCGCTTCTGAATATTCAGCAGCTCGATTAAGTTCGTCCCCAAAGGTAATGGCTCTGCCAGAATACATGGTGTATATGCCCTGACATCACAAGCCTCCTGTGTCCTCACCACTGACAGCCAGGCTTGTCATAGGGGCGCAGCGTGCATCCTGATCACCGTCCACATCTTGACTGTTTTTTGTAGTGGCAGCTATGTATGGACCACAATGCTTCAGGCTAAGGATTTATACCTTAAAACACTTAGTTAAACTGCACCGACCATTAGGCTCTAAATTATAGTTTGGAGCATTTTCCTAATATTCTTCTCCAGACATGGGTGCCCTGTTGCTTCCGTACACCGTACCATTGCCCCACACACATATTTCGAAACATTTTTGCTTCCACTAAGGGACATTGTGTAAGGGGCTTATAGGAAAGGTGTCGTAAAGAAAATGAGGTAAAATATTGTCTAACATGTTTTTATGTTATACATTTTTGGGTGTTTTTTTTTTCTGTTTTTTGTATTTTTTTTTTTCCATCTCACTATCAATCTTTTTAAAAATCCTAAATTCCTGCAGTTTTCACTTTGGCCACCAGGCCTAACTATAGTCTGACACTTTGTGTTCTGTAGAGATCATGTCTCTGCAGTCTCCTCATTATCAGTACAGGCAGGGCTACACTAAAAGGTGATCCCAATGTGTATAGATAACACAGAATCCACCAGTCACAATAGGAGATGCCACAGCTCCCCCTCTCCTCCTCCCTGCACACTGACTTCTTCTCAAGTCACAGAGCATGCCCGGAAAACTCTCCTATAGAAGTCAATGGATCTGCTCCTGTCCACAGGCTCTTATGTGCATGAAGCTGCTGTAAAGCATCTCTCTAAATGCTGTGATAAGCAGCTCAGGCAAGATGGCCGCCCCCATAATCCTATACAGGAAACAGAAAATTAGGAAATTAGAAGATCTAGGGTCAGAAAATAAAAACGGCGAAGAAGAAATTAATATGGATCAATATCTGGTTTTAATTGGTAAAAAAAATCCTGAGCCTTTAACCCCTTAAGCCGAACGCCTGAAAAGGCCTTGGTGACCAGCACGTTTTTGTGTTTTTTTTTTTTTTAGTCTCCTTGCATTTCAACAGTCGTAATTTTTTTTTTTTTTTTTTTTTTTTTTAATGCCATGAAGGGATAACTGTTTTACATTATTTTTTTTTTATTTTTTTGTGACACAGGCTGCAGTCAGGGCATCACACTGTGTGTCCCGATCGCTGGCTTGTTACACAGACAGTTCTGGGGCTACTGTAGGTCCCCAGGGCTGACTGTGCAGCCATTCCCCGGGCTCTTTCGGGTCAGTCCTGATCACCAGACAAAGCAAGGGAGAGCCCTTTGATTATCTCGCAGTTACTGACCGTGGCAAAGAAAGGGTTAAAGGGGTTTTCTTGGTACGAAGATCATAGTTTAAAATGAGGGGACAAAAAATGTAAGCATGTACGTCCTTGGTTACCATTAGCGAAGTGGTATGGTTTAAGAGATCGGGCTGTTCGATTAGTGCTTGGTAAAGAGAGAGAATCAGCCCACTGAGATCGAAGCAAACTAATTATATCTAACAAGATTAGCTTCATTAAACAAAAAGCACATGTGCTGTGAGGACTGAAAAGCACAGCTTCATCTGTACTCTTATTAGAGATGCCACCTCCTGCACTGTCAGAATAATGACTGGCTAGAAGTTGATATGCCAATCACTGCTATACAACCACCCACAGCCTGAGGAGACAGAATAAGTGCACAACTGTTATAACTCAGTGAAACAGAGCGGTGAAAATACCTCTTTAAAGCCCTGGATTGCCTCAGACCCTGCTCTTTTTCACAGGACTTTTGGCAATTTATGCCTTCTAGAGATTACCTTTTAGTGGCGACAACAAGTAGCTGCCAAAAAAAGTCTGTTGCCCATAGCAACCGAAAAGATTCCTGCTTTTGTGTTTCTTGTTCAAGTTTTGTAAGAGAAATGCAGTGATCGATTGGTTGCTATGGACAACCGACCCTTTCTTTTGTACATATGGTCTGCTGTTAGTCACCCTTTAACTGTGATGGTTGCTGTGACTCTTCTTCCTGCAGTAGGACGGCTTGTGGTCTTTCACATTCACTATATATAGACTGGTTTCCTGGTATAGATCCCACAAATTCGTTCATTGCCTTTTTCTCCTTGTACAGACAAGGTCGATGGGGGAGCTAATTGAGCCTGAATCAACCTCGCCTTCACCGTGACGCATAGAACCTTCCCCGGCGCCCCATCACCGGATGAATCGGATGAGATAAAGCCGCCGTCGGACATCTCCTCTGAAGAAAGTTACGTGATGGCGTCCGATGTGGTTCGAAGCGTCTTCCTGTAGCTGCTCCGCATTACACCCACCCTACCTCAACCCACCACCCATGCCCCTCCCTGGATCCCAGCGACCAGGGTCTCTTACCGGTTATTTCATATGAAGTATTGCAAAGGGTTAAATATTACTGGTTATCACCTGACGGTACTTTAATTTTTATTTTAGCAGATGTAAGTTGGTTTTGATGAAGACGGTAAACATGAGCCTCATCACAGTCCTATCACTTGTGTAGCCAGACTTTGTAATGACATTAATTGACGCGTTTATACCTACGTGATAAATTGGCAACTTCCTCCATATTTCTGGTGTATGTAGGAATAAAATGGGGTAAATAGCGCCACCCTTGTACAGTGGCCACATCTGGTATTGCAGCTCAGTCCAATTCACGCAAAAACTGCAGTACCAGACACTGCCTATATCCCAAAACTGGCGCTGTTACCACCCTTTGATACGGAGATCACCAGAGTCTTGGTAAGACCGGTTTTACATAGGAAGCTATAGTGGCGACTTTGGCCGCTGCAGTATTTTACCATATACAATATTGGTACACGACGCACACAAATAAAAACACAAACACAAAGGTGCAAAAATTTTCTTGGATCTCAAAAACTGTTTTAAAAAAATCGCTGTAACGCTGCAATATTTCAAATCCTTCTGTTAATATTTTGCACCAATGAATTAATAAAGCCTTTTATTTTCTTGCGAAAATGTGACTCGGTGATCAACAGCTTTCATGGTTTGTGAGAAAAGGGGGCAAAAGCTTAAACCGATATCAGGCTTCTTTATCACCAGGAAATCGGGCCTCGTTACCCATAGCAACCAATCAGAGCTCAGCTTTCACTTTTCCAGGGCACTGTATGAAATGAAAGCCGAGCTCTGATTGGTTGCTATGAGCTCTGATCAGTTGCTATGGGCAACAGGGCCAGTGTGTGTATTGCCGCCAGGCCTTGACTGCAGTGGTTCTCAGTGCTGTTTGTGGCCTTTCTGTCTGAAATTTAGTCTGTAAGGCTATGTTCACATGGGTGTCTTGGAATCATGCACTGATCAGCGCACCCGGCCGGCCCCATTGACTTGCATTGTCAGTGGCGCGTAATCGCCGCTAACAACTGACATGTCACTTATCTCCCTGCGTGTACTATTTGATCGTATTGTACACGCGGGGAGACGATGCATAATTCATAGCTCTCTATGAGAACTGTGGATTACCGTAATTTCGGCACGCATTTCGCCGCGTATAATGCGCATTAGGCGGCAAAAAGCGCGCCGAAATACGTGGCAATTTAAGCCGTGTGAACATACCCTAACAAGGGAAATGCTGCTCGATAGGGTTGAGATCAGGTGACTGACTTGGCCATTCAGGAATATTCAACTCCTTTGCTTTAATAAACTCCTGGGTTGCCTTGTCTTTATATTTTGGTTCATTGGTCCGCGTTTCATAATACAGATGGACAATCAGTTTGGCTGCATTTGGCTCAGAAATTCCATGACCTTCCATTAAAAAATGTCGTGCTACAGAGGTTCCTCCAAAACCTTTTTTTCCTTCATTATCAACATTTTCTGTTTCAACGATTTTCCTAGTCCTATATTGTCGAATCATACATCTGTCTTCATTAATCCTAGTCTGCCCTATGTACACTTTCCCACAGGGACATTTAAAGGGGTTGTCTCACTACAAGAATTGCTAGGAGAGCGCCATATAGGCGTGTGGCATTTTGAATTGCCTTTTTGCCCTCCACTAAGCATCTGCATATCACAAGGGATTATGGGAAAGGAGCTGAGAAGCTCAAGCGTCCTCTATTGAATGTAACAAATACTCAGGTGCTCTCCCCAAGGTGAAGTGTTCCTCTTTCTGAGCCACTCATTGCCACCCACCCAGCCGGCCAGTACACTCTGCTCTGCACTGATGAGGGGCAAAACCTCGAAACGGCAGTATGCAGATGAGTGATACTGGCTTGGCTAATATCCCTTTTGCTTTCTAACGATTCAGTGAGTCTGAAGCAAACTGAGGATTTGTTACATCCAATAGAGGGTGCTTGAGCTTCTCAGCTCAATGCCTTGTGATAAGCATGACGATCGTACTCCGACATATACGCAGGCTCGGACTGGGCCGCTGGGGGATCGGTGAATCCCCCGGTGGGCCCCGGAGGCAGTGCCGTCGCTCCCCGGGGCCCGTCCGCGCCTCCGGTCCCTGAGCGCCCCGGCCCTGCGTCCCGAGCGCCCAGAAACCGAGCCCAGTAGTCGGGAACTAATGTCCCCGACTCCCGGGGCTGCGCGGTGTCAGCGGAGCAAAGCGCCACTAGATGTTAGGGCTTCAGCCTGCCGGTCGCCGGCCCCTACTGCTGACATAGGCGCGCGGTGACGTCGCATCACCGCGCCGCCTATGCAGGGCGGCAGGAGCCGGCGGCAGCTCGGGGCGCCCTGGAGCCGGAGCCTGCTAAGTGATTGTTTGTTGTTTGTTTTTTTTAATCTGCCTACAGGGTCCCTGGCTACAGAGGGTGGGTCCCTGGCTACAGAGGGTGGGTCCCTGGCTACAGAGGGTGGGGCCCTGGCTAATGAAAGGGGGGGGGGGGCCTTGGCTAATGACAGGGGGGGGGGCCCTGGCTAATGAAAGGGGGGGGGCCCTGGCTAATGACAGGGGGTGGGCCCTGGCTAATGAAAGGGGGGGCCCTGACTACATGGGGGGGCCCTGGCTAATGAAAGGGGGGCCCTGGCTACAAAGGGGGCCCTGGCTAATGAAAGGGGGGCCCTGGCTAATGAAAGAGGGGCCCTGACTACAAAGGGGACCCTGGCTAAGAAAAAGGGGGCCCTGACTACAAAGGGGGGCCCTGGCTAATGAAAGGGGGCCCTGACTACCTCCACAGTAGCTAAAGGGGGGGGGGCTAACTTCCTGCACACTAGCTAAAGGAGGTCCCTAACTACCTGTATAATACCTTAAGGGGCCCTAACTCCCTGTATACTACCTAAAGGAGACCCTTTATGTTTATACTACTAAGAGCCCTAACTGTCTGTATACTACCTAAAGGAGGCTTTAACTGCTGTATAGTACCTAAAGGAGGCCCAATGCCTGTTACTGCTAAGGAGCCCTAACTGCCTGTTAATACTTAAGGGAGCCTTAATGCTGTTACACCTAAGGGAGACCCTAACTGTCTGTATACTACCTAAGGAACCCCTAACGTCTGTATACTACCTAAGGAGACCTAACTGTCTGTAATACTAAGGAGGCCCTAACTGCCTGTATACTGCCTAAAGGAGGCCCTAACTGCCTGTATACTACTTCAAGGGAAGCCCTAACTGCCTGTATACTACCTAAAGGGGATCCCTAACTCCTTGCAGCCTATATAAAGGGGACCTAACTACCAACAGCTTACCTAACTGGGGGAAACCACCTACCTACAGCCTAACTAATTGGGACTCACCAACACCTACCTACAGCCTACCTAACTGGGGTCCACCAACCTAACTGTAGCCTATCTACTTTCCTAACTGGGGCCTGCTTGTAACGGAGGAGTGGATCCGCTGGGCCAATGCAAGCGATGATAGCTAGCTACGCCAGGGAACGGAGTCTAAGTAGCCCCCGGTTTTCACCAGAGCCCGCCGCAAAGCGGGATGGACTTGCTGCGGCGTGAGGCTACCAGGTCGTTACCCCTGACGTGACTTGCTTGCGATGGCGGCCGGGGTACAGCGTGGTACAGAAACGTAATCCGGAGGCGTAGTCGGGGACAGGCAGAAGGTCAGGGCAGGCAGCAGAGGTTCGTAGTCAGAGACGGGCAGACGGTCAGGGCAGGCGGCAAACAGGCAAGGTCAGGAAACGTAAGCAAGCGGACTGGTACACGGGTAATCAAGACTGAACTCCAATACTCTCTAAACACACGGAAAACACACCAACAGACTGGCAGGAAGTACTGGGGGCGGATACCTTAAATAGGACCAGTGCCCGACAATAACCAATTATCGGGACACTGGCCCTTTAAATGTAGAGAAGCCGGCGCGCGCGCGCCTTAAGCGGCGGCCACGCGCGCGACGGCCGGGACAGGCAGGCGCGGCGTTCACTGGAGCGCGGCCAGGTAAGAGAGGCGGCGCCGAGGCAGCAGAGGGGTGGTCGCGGGCCGCCGCAGCCGCCGCGCCAGACCCCCTGCGAGCGGGGATGTGGTCGCGGGGGGCAGCGGAGCCCGCGACCCCCGTGACAGTACCCCCCCCCCCCTTAGGTCTCCCCCTCTTTTTTAGAAACCTAGAGAGGAGGTCAGGAGACAGGTTGGTCTCCGGTTCCCACGACCGCTCCTCCGGCCCGAACCCCTTCCAGTCAATGAGAAAGAACCGCTTCCCCCTCACTGTCTTCTGTGCCAACACCTCCTTGACCTCAAAGATGTTATCAGAGTTGGCCACAGGAGAAGGCGAGACAGGTCCACGGGAGAAGCGATTCAGCACCACCGGCTTGAGGAGAGAGACATGGAAGGAGGTCGGGATGCGCAGGGGAGGAGGCAAGCGGAGCTTGTAGGACACCGGGTTTAGACGTTGCAGTACCTCAAAGGGACCCACATATTTAGGACCTAACTTGTAGCTAGGCACCCTAAAGCGAATATATTTGCTGGATAGCCAAACCTTATCGCCTGGCTCAAATAGGGGCGGGGGCCTACGGTACCTGTCAGCCTGACGCTTGGTGCGGGCAGAAGCTTGTAGCAGGGCCTGTCGTGTGAGCTGCCATAAAGCCTTGATGTCCCTTACTTGGGCATCCACGGCCGGGACATGACACGAGGTAGCAAGGGGGAGTGGTGGGCGGGGAGGTGACCCCAACTCGACAAAACAGCGGGAGGCCCCGCGGATCCCGAATCTAAAGAGTTATAAGAAAACTCCGCCAGGGAAAAAGATCAGACCAGTTATCCTGACGGGGGGGCACAAAATGCCTCAGGTAGGTGCCCAACACCTGGTTAACCCTCTCAACCTGCCATTAGTCTGGGGGTGGTATGCGGAAGGAAGTCTAACTGGACCTGCAATTGAAACCCCACAAAGCCGCCAAAATTTAGCAATAAATTGGACTCCCCTATCAGAGACAATATGTAAAGGGAGACCGTGCAGACGGAAAACGTGACAGAAAAAATGTTGGGCCAGTTGGGGGGCAGAGGGTAACCCAGGCAGTGGGATAAAGTGGGCCATTTTGGAAAAACGGTCGGTAACAACCCAGATGACCGTGTTACCCGAGGAGGGCGGGAGGTCCGTAATGAAGTCCATGGCTACATGGGTCCAGGGTTTTTCTGGCACAGGGAGGGGGGCTGAAGAAGACCTGCGGCTTGAGGCGAGGAACCTTATTACGGGCACAGGAGGTGCAGGCTAGAACAAAGTCCCTCATGTCCTGAGCAAGGGTAGGCCACCAGTAATATCGGGATACAAATTGAAGCGACCTATGCACTCCTGGGTGCCCAGCCATATGAGAAGAGTGTCCCCACTTCAGGATTCTAAGGCGCAAGGCAGGTCGCACATACGTCTTCCCGGGAGGTAGGTGCTGGAGGTCCACGGGGGCAGCCGTGACGAGTCGCTCCGGGGGGACAATGTGCTGGGGAGGAGGCTCGAGACCCACTGTATCCGAGGAACGGGATAGAGCATCAGCTCTGAGGTTTTTTTCGGCAGGCCGAAAATGTAGCCGGAAGTCAAAACGGGCAAAGAATAATGACCACCTAGCTTGCCGGGGATTCAGGCGCTGAGCCGACTGAAGATATAGGAGATTCTTGTGGTCTGTGAAAATGTCAATAGGGTGGCGAGCCCCCTCCAGAAGGTGACGCCATTCTTCAAGAGCCAGCTTAATGGCCAGTAATTCACGATCACCAATGGTATAGTTCTTCTCGGCAGGAGAAAATGTCTTGGAGAAAAAACCCACAGGTATGTAGTTACCAGCTGAGGATCTCTGCAGGAGGACCGCACCTGCGCCGACTGACGAAGCATCCACTTCCAGAATAACGGACAGTTAGGGCTGGACGAGACAAGACCGGAGCCGAAGCAAATGCCGCTTTGAGCCCGGTTGAAGGACTTCTTGGGCCTCTGGGGGCCAGGATTTGGAATTGGCATTCTTCCTAGTCAGGGCCACCAAGGGAGCCACCAGTGTAGAGAAGTGGGGGATGAATTGCCTATAATAATTCGCAAATCCCAGAAAACGTTGAATGGCCCGAAGGCCCACCGGTTGGGGCCACAGCAACACCGCGGAGAGCTTGGAGGGATCCATCCGGAGACCCTCATCAGAGACGATGTACCCTAAGAAGGGTAAGCTGGCACGTTCAAAGAGGCACTTTTCGGGCTTGGCAAAGAGCTGATGAGTGCGGAGTCGCCTGAGGACCTGGCGGACATGGTGGCGATGAGTCTCGAGATCAGGGGAGAAGATGAGAATATCGTCCAAGTAGACGATTACACAGACATAGAGTAGGTCCCGAAAGATCTCATTAACAAAGTTCTGAAATACAGCCGGGGCGTTGCAGAGACCGAATGGCATAACCAAATACTCGAAATGGCCGTCCCGTGTATTAAATGCCGTTTTCCATTCGTCACCTTCCCTAATGCGGATTAAGTTGTAGGCCCCGCGTAGATCCAGTTTAGAAAATATTTTCGCCCCATCATCTCGAGGTGGATGGAGCACTGGCTGATGAACCCTCGGCACTTCTTGGGGTCTCCATCGTAGCGTGAGGGGAGAGGCAGATGCAGAGACGGTCCTGAAGCCGAAGCAGGTAGAGCAATGGATGCCGGAGCAACGGATGCAGGTGCAGAGGCGGTAGCCGATGGAGGCAGACGAGTCGCCAGGTTCTGCATCATGGCCGCAAGCTGGTCGATGCGTTGACTCTGCTGGGCAACAGCTGTAGTGATGCCCCGGAGATCAGGCAGAGGTACCCTGGCGGAATCCATGGCCAGTCTGTACTGTAACGGAGGAGTGGATCCGCTGGGCCAATGCAAGCGATGATAGCTAAGCCACGCCAGGGAACGGAGTCTAAGTAGCCCCCGGTTTTCACCAGAGCCCGCCGCAAAGCGGGATGGACTTGCTGCGGCGTGAGGCTACCAGGTCGTTACCCCTGACGTGACTTGCTTGCGATGGCGGCCGGGGTACAGCGTGGTACAGAAACGTAATCCGGAGGCGTAGTCGGGGACAGGCAGAAGGTCAGGGCAGGCAGCAGAGGTTCGTAGTCAGAGACGGGCAGACGGTCAGGGCAGGCGGCAAACAGGCAAGGTCAGGAAACGTAAGCAAGCGGACTGGTACACGGGTAATCAAGACTGAACTCCAATACTCTCTAAACACACGGAAAACACACCAACAGACTGGCAGGAAGTACTGGGGGCGGATACCTTAAATAGGACCAGCGCCCGACAATAACCAATTATCGGGACACTGGCCCTTTAAATTTAGAGAAGCCGGCGCGCGCGCCTTAAGCGGCGGCCACGCGCGCGACGGCCGGGACAGGCAGGCGCGGCGTTCACTGGAGCGCGGCCAGGTAAGAGAGGCGGCGCCGAGGCAGCAGAGGGGTGGTCGCGGGCCGCCGCAGCCGCCGCGCCAGACCCCCTGCGAGCGGGGATGTGGTCGCGGGGGGCAGCGGAGCCCGCGACCCCCGTGACACTGCTTATCTACATGGGGGCTGTTTACCTACCCACCAGTGGATACTAGGATACTAAGCCTCTAAGTTATGGCTTGTACCCGCTCTCCCACCCCTGGGTAGTTTGTACAGAGGTGGGAATAGGTAAAGAGATGCTGGAAAAGGTGAGGATTCTAAGATATTTGGGTGTAATTTCTGCAGGGATGAGTTGTGGTCGGGACAAGTCATCATGGCAGTGTGGAACGGATGCAGAAGAAAAGGGAATAAGAACGACTCAAGAGAAGAGAAGGGCTCATCAGATATGACATCTCCCGGGGAGTCCCTGATTTCAGGGGTTATTTTTTATATTGTAATGTGATGTGACCTGAGCTGGTGTCTGACCACTATGTGGTCTCTATATGGCGGTGCATAGTGGCAGCGTACATGTGTCCCTGATTGTAAGAGTGAGGGAACACCTGACCCTGTGATAGGAGTTACACTTTCTTTCTTGCTGGTGTGTATTTTAGAAGGTGGTGAGGTGCGTGACCAAGGGAAACGTGGAGGGGGATATTGTATGTGGGTGGAGGGAGGATATTGCATGTGGGTGGAGGGAGGATATTGCATGTGGGTGGAGGGGGATATTGCATGTGGGTGGTGGGGGGGGGGATATTGCATGCGGGTGGAGGGGATATTGTATGCGGGTGGAGGGAGGATATTGTATGCGGGTGGAGGGGGGTATGGATGGAGCTACTTAGCCCTGTGTCTATGATATGTTAGACTGACAAATGTGTGACTACATTGTACTACACAATACAGTTCTATTTTGTACACTGTATTATGTGGTAAAATGGGCGCATTTATGTCCGAGGGGCCAGTATTATTTTCATGTACAGTAGGGTGGGCCCCTGAGATCAATTCCCCTGTGGGCCCCAGATCCCCCAGTCCGAAACTGCATATACGTAAACCTTTCATCTTTATTTTACTCCTAAAAGTTCCTTACGAGGTATTTAGGATATCTGCATCCCTATATTTTCAAGTTCTTTTCTATCATACCCTCTGCTGACAAATTTATTTTTTTCATATTATCAAAATAGCGGTTATAATCAGAACAAATCCGGCGTACCCGGATAAATTGAGCTTTAGGAATGCCCTTGAAAATCAGAGGAGCATTTTGAATTTGACGGTGTAAAATATTGTTGCAATCTGTACTTTTTGTATACAATGTATTAATCAATGTCGATTCCTCTTTCTGTACCCATACATCCCAATACGACAATGCTTGTTGGCTTTTTGTCATAGTGAAACTAATTAGTGGATGGACACTGTTAAGGTACGTGACGAATTGTTCCAACTGTGAATTCGCCCGGACCACAGGAGGAACACATAATCCACATATCTCAACCAGGAGACAAAGTATTTTTGGAACAATACTTTTAAACAAATTCTCAGAAAACATCATGAAGATGTTTGCATAACTCGGTTCCACAGGGGACACCATCGAGGTCCCCTGTAGCTGAAGGTAGAATGATTCACCAAATCTGAAAAAAAATTTTGTCAGCACAATCTCTAACAATTGTAATATAAACACAATATGCAAATTAGACAAAGTGACATTGAGACATAGCGCTTCTCTAACTGCTGCTACTCCGTCAGTGTAAGGGATATAGGTAAAGAGGGATTTTATGTCTAGAGTCCAAATCCAGGTAACCTCTCTACAATCTATCTCTGTAACAGTTCTCAAGAAATGGCCTCTAGCTTGTAGGACCGAAGGTTCTTTTTTCACCACTGTCTGGAGAAAACTATATATTGTTGTTATTTTTGTCACTTTTAATTAACCTATGGTAGCACATGGATTCTTCCAGCAGGAGTTGGGGTGGTTCTCTGATGTTTGTCGCCTAAAACGCTATCACCTATCTGCTCAATGAAGCAGTAAATGCGACTCTTCGCAGAAGACAACCCTTTGCCAATCATCAGAGGTCTGATTGCAATACTACTGGAAAAATTTAAGCCTTTTATGGCAATAAAGCTTGGTTAGCAGAGGAGCAGTGACACCTCTGTCTGCTCCAGGACCCCATACACAGTAGGGTTGGCAGAGGTGCAGTCACATCCGTCTGCTCCGGGGCCCCATACACAGTAGGGTTAGCAGAGGTGCAGTGACACCCGACTGCCCAGGGGCCCTATACACGGTAGGGTTAGCAGAGGTGCAGTGACATCCATCTGCTCCAGGGCCCCATACGCAGTAGGGGTAGGGTTAGCAGAGGTGCAGTGACATCTCTCTGCTCTGGGGTCCCATATGCAGTAAGTGGCCCCTTTGTAGCTAATGTTCACCACTGACATCAATGCTGCGTGGTGCTCTTATTCACAAAGTCGCCAGCAGCCTCAAACAGTTCATAAACTGCAGTGTCTGGAATACCGCCAACCTGCGCCCGATGGTCGATAATCATCCCAGCTCTTGATAAATTGCTCTTTTTAACCATGAGGGATATGTGTGCAGACAGCCTATCCCACACCTTTTATATTCACCAAGTCAGCACACCATACGTGACTTCCTTTACGAGCCAATGCTGCCGACAGAGAGAAGTGGTCATAATAATGGGACAAACACAGGACCTGATCACATCATGCAAAAACTGGAAAATGTTTCTTTACCTGTTGTTTAGGATAGAGGGGCGCCTTCTAATGCAACTTCTCTGCCACTATTGGAAATAGTCGTATTCATTATAGACGGGAGGATTGCTGTAACCTGAAATGTCCACTAGATGGTAAACTTGCATCATGAAATTGCATTCCTGTCTCCCTACTGCTCTTTTTGGAAATTACGGAAAGTGTCAGGATAACATTGACTTTAAAGGAAACTAGTACTGGCCCCTCTAGGCTCAATACTTTGCAGAAAACCCCCCAGCTATCAGATATATTAAGTCTGTACAGGTTTTGGAAGCAAGCAGAGATCTTTACCAGGATAAGGCTGAATGTCACGGTGTCTGTTAGGGTATGTTAATTAAGTGCAATACGCGGCGAAATGTGGGCTGCAATTACGGTAATTTATAGCTCTCATAGAGAACTATGGATTATGCGTCGTCTCCCCGCGCATACAATCCAATCGTATTGTACGCGCGGGGGGAGAGTTGACATGTCAATTGTTAGTGGCGAATACGCGCATACAACGCCTGTCTATGGGGCCGGCCCTCCCGTGCTCTGGAATTACGTGCTGATCAGCGCGTGCTTCCAAAACACCCGGCATATTGCGGTGCGTACTATACGCGCTGCAATAAGCCGTGTGAACATAGCCTTAGGGTATGTTCACATGATGTACCGCGGCACGTATACTACGCAGCGCAGTACATCGTGTGTTTCGTGAACTCGCACTAATAATCGCCTACTCCCGCGGCGCGAGGGTACTGGCAGCCCGCCGTGCCCCATTGACATGCATTACTCACGGCGCGTATTCACCGCAAGTAATTGACATGTCACTTATCTCCCCGCGCGTACAATACAATCGTATTGTACGTGCGGGGGGATGAGGTGTAACCTATAGGTCTCTATGAGAGCTATGGATTACCGTAATTATGGGGCGCATTTTCCTACGTATTAAGCGCAGTACGCTGCAAAATACGTGGTGAAATGCGCCCCAAAATAAGCCGTGTGAACATACCCTTACAGACCGAATGGATGGAGGGAAGGGGATATTTGAAAAATATAATTGCTGACTGGATTAGGCCTAATAATTTGGGATTATTTGTAAACTCCTCAACATTAACTTTAGTGTCCATATAAGTCCCTATTCACATTGCGTTTTGGCCCCATCTGACAAGATACTGTAAAAATGTATCCAGATGGATACTGCGACAGGGACATAGACTTCTATAGGGCACGCTCAACATTAGTTTTCCCTATTCAGTGAACATATACACTTCTGCCTCGGACATTAAAGCGTGGACTATCATATAGAAGACTATGGCCCTGTCATAGCCCCACTGCAGTATCCATCGAGATACTATAGAAATGTATCCAGACGGAATAAATTGTACTATGGGAAGAAGACAAGATGGCGGAGGCAGTGTGATGGGCTATGTTCTGCTGGGGGGCCCTGGCATCATGTGGACGGCTGGGTGTGAGTGCATCACTTACCTAAGCAAGAAGTGGCACCAGGGTGCACTATGGGAAGAAGACAAGATGGTGGAGGCAGTGTGAGGGGCAAGTTTCAGCTGGGAGTTTCTATTAACATGTGAATGGCGAATGGCCGGATGTGTGTGTCATTTACCTGGGGAAGAGATGACCAGGATGTATCATTGGAAGAAGACAAGATGGCAGATGCAGTGTGATGGGCAACGTTCAGCTGGGGTGTCCTGCTATCTTGTGGATGGCCGGGTGTGTGTGTAACTTACCTGTGGAAGAAATGACCAGGGTGCATCATTGGAAGAAGACAAGATGGCGGAGGCAGTGTGATGGGCAATGTTCTGCTGGGGGGTCCTGGTATCATGTGGACGTACGGGAGCGGGTGCATCACTTACCTGAGAAAGAAGTGGCACCAGGATGCACCCGCGTTTCCCATGGCGGGTCCCTGGCGGGGACGGGTGGCGCTGCGGGCCGCGCTGCTGGCCGTGGTCGCACCCGTCCCATCCACTCACTTGGCCCCGCTCCCGTCTGGTCCTCGTCCCCTGCCGGCCGGAATGTGCATGCGCGCCCCCTAGCACGCACGCGCGCTCGTCCACGTACATTTAAAGGTACAGTGCGCCAGTAATTGGTTAATTACCGGGCGCTGTATCTATATAGGTTTTGGATCCACGTCACTTCCTTGCTGGATCTATGTTGCCCCGTGCCTTAGAGAAAGCGTTCCTGAAGTATATTCTCGCCTTACCGGTTCCCAAAGATCTCTTGCTACGTTCTTGACTCCGAACCTCTGCCGACTGCTCTGGCCTTATGCGGGTCCACGACCACGAACCAGTGCAGCCAGCCCTGACCTTACTGCCTGCCCACGACTACGATTCTCGGACTACGATTCTGTTCCACTCTGCACCTCGGCCGCCATCGCAAGCAAGTCACGTCAGGGGTAGCGACCTGGTAGCCTCACGCCGCAGCAAGTCCATCCCGCTTTACGGCGGCTCTGGTGAAAACCGGGGGCTACTTAGACTCCGCTCCCTGGCGTGGCTTAACTACCATCGCTTGCGGTGGTCCAGTGGATCCACTACCCAGCCGTTACAGATGCATCATGGGAAGAGTCAAGATGGCGGAGGCAGTATGATGGGCAACGTTCAGCTGGGGGGTCCTGGTATCATGTGGACGGCCGGGTGCGGGTGTCACTTACCTGGGGAAGAAATGACCAGGATGCATCACTCGAAGAAGACAAGATGGCGGAGGCAGTGTGATGTTCTGCTGGGGGGGAGGGGGGGTCCTGGTATCATGTGGATGTTACTGTGACACGTACCCCCTACCTGACCATTGTCCACCCCTTCCCGGCAGCAGGATCCATAAAGACAGTGGCATACCTCCCAACTTTTAGAGTTTGCAAAGAGGGACACATCAGATCACGCCTTCAACCACACCCAAACACATGACATCACACTAAGACATGCCTCTAACCACACCCAAACACGTACATGCCAACTTTTTAGATGGCCAAAAAGGGACACATTCTCACCATTGCATTGTATCCAATGATGAACTATTAAGTAAGTTATTATGTAATAAACAGCGGGGAAGCAATCAGATACTTTCTAAAGCAAGATAATCAGTTTATTGATGCAAATCTATTTACCAAATCAAAAAGAGGGACATTTATAGAGCTAAGAGGGACAGAGGGACCATTGTTAAAAATAGGGACTGTCCCTCCAAAATCGGGACAGTTGGGAGGTATGCAGTGGCCTCTTCTATTAGGATAATGCCCCCCTGGGGCCACACTGCAGACACTGTCCTAGAACGAGGGACATGGCAAAGAGAGCACGATGATGACTTCACCTCCAAATTCCCAAAATCTCAGTCCGATCGAGCCTCTGTGGGACGTGCTGGAAAACAAGTCCAATCCATGGAGGCCGCACATCTGCTGCAGAACATCTTGGTGCAGATCCCACAGGACTCCTTCTTATGGAGTCCGCGCCTCAATGAACCAGCACAAGAGTGACCTACAAAGTATCCTGCAAGTGGTTGTAATGTTATGGCTGAGTCACAGAGGTTGGCAGTGAGCTTCCCGTCAGTGCCCCCCACCAGGTTCCATTTTGTGCGACATTTTCCCAGAATTCCCCCTGAATGGTCCTTATCTGTCATTCCTATCAGTATTGGTATAATGGCGGATCAGGTGTGCGCCGCACAATGGGCCTGATTGAATGTCCCCCTCGTAACGTTCGGTGCTGACAGCACAGCTTGGTCATTGAGCCACGGACTGGATATTTATTGTTGCCTGGAGAAATGGTGAGCAGATGGGACGCTCGTCTCCTACACCGCGATGCTCATCATTGCCTTCATACAAACAGGACAATACAACGGGAAATGCCTCCTTCATTGTCCTCCATGATCTACCTCACAAGAGCACCCCTGACCCATTATGTGGCTCTAGCCTGCAACCTAATCCTTGTCACAGCGGAGGGTATGTTACAATGGTATCCAGTCAGACAATCCTATGTGAGCCAAATACATTAAAAAGGGAATTCTCATCTCACTGATGGCATTAAAAGCTATTACCAAATACATTGCTGTTCTGATTTTGCTTCCGTTCAGAGTTAGAGCAGTTCTTATCTCCTGCTTGTGTACACAAACTTCCCTAGGTTACTGAAAACCGTACATGCCAACTCTCCCGCTTTTGGCGGGGGGGGTCCCGATATTTGGGCCCCCCCCCCCCCCCCCCGCCCTCCCGGGAGGGGCTGGGCATTCCTCCTGCCGGCGCGGGACGGCGGGGGCTCTTTAACTGACCGCGGCGACGGGTTTTGCGCTGGTGCGCTACTTGGCGCCCCCGGGCCGTTCCACACGGGGTAAAGGCGGCCGCTGGCCTGTTTCCCAACCCCCCTGGGTTGCTGTGCAGGGGGGGAGGCAGGGGGGGTTTCGGCTCCCTCCCCCTTTTTTTCCCCCCCTGTATTTTACAGCACCGGTGTTCGCCGTACTTTTACGGTTTCAGCGGCGCAGGGGGAAGTGACGCCGGGTCCCTTTTCACTTCCCCTGGGGAAAGGATTTTCCGGAGCGGCTGCGCTGCAGGGGGCCTGGTCAGGTGAGTGGCTTTTTTTGATTTTTTTTTTTGGGGGGGGCCACTACCTGGAAAACAAGGGGGGCATCCTTTGGAAACCCAAAGGGGGCCCCTACCTGGAAAACAGAGGGGGGCACTACCTAGCAAAAAAAAATGGGGGGGTAAAAATTTCCAACAGAGGGGGCACTACCTGGAACAGAGGGGGCATTTCCCGGGCCCCAAAACTTTGGGGGGCATCCCTGTCAAACAGGGGGGGGCCTACCTGGCAAAAAGGGGGGCAACCTGGAAACAGAGGGGGCATCCCTGGAAAAACAAGGGGGGGATCCCGGGCCCAAAACGGGGGGCATCATTGGCAACAGGGGGGGCACTACCTGGAAAAAAGGGGGGCATTAAAAGGAAAAAAAGGGGGCCACTACCTGGCAACAGGGGGGGGAAAATCCTGGCAACGGGGGCGTCCCCGGGCCCAAAAAGAGGGGCATATCCCGGGGAAAAGGGGGGCACTACCGGGGCAAAACAAAGGGGGAAATACCTGGCTAACAATGGGGCATTACTGGAAAACAGAGGGGGCACACCTGGCTAACGGGGGGGCCCATACCTTGAAAACAAAGGGGGGGGCTTTCTACCTGGCTAACAAAGGGGGGCATCTCCCTTTGGCTAAAAAAGGGGGGGGCTTTACCGGCTACAGAAGGGGCATTACTTGGTACAAGGGGGGCATCTATTTGGTTTCAAGGGGGACTAACTTGCCTGTAAGGGGACTAATGGTTTTTGGGGGGGTACTACTGGCTTTTAAGGGCATCTACCCGGTTTTTTCCAAGGGCCCTTATGCAGTTAGGTGGGGTGGGTGTGGCTTTTTTGGGGGGGGCATTGGCCCCCAAAAGACAAGATGGGCGTTTTCCCTGAAAAATTTTTTCCCCGGGGCCCCCCACTACAAATTTCCTGCTTTTTAAAATTTAAAAAAATTGGGGAACTATGCTGAAAACCTCTATCTGCATGGGAGCCCTTTGGGGGGATGGTGACATCACCTCCTTTTTGTGTTTTGACAAAAATTTTTCCATTTGGTTCAAATATAGCCTTCTGCCCTGATTTTTTTAAAAACCCCTTTTCCCAAAGTCACTTTTTTTTTTTTTTAAACAAAAAAATTTTTTTAAAATTTTACAATAACAAATAAAATGTCCAATTTTTTGAGATAATTTCTTGACACACAAAAAAATTAAAATAAGGCATCATTACCACAGATAAGGAAAAATACTAAGAATTGGGAAAATACAAAATTGACTAATTTTCTTTCTTTTTTATCATAAAAATAAGAATGAAGCCAAAAAGGGGAAATTTTCCATTTTTCACTAAAGAAAAAAATAATTTTTAATAAAAAAATAAAAAAAAGTAAACCCCCCCCCCAAAAAAAAAAAAAAACAAAAAAAACCCCCCCCCAAAAGCAAAAACAGAAAAAGTGGTCCCCCTACGCAGTTTGTATTTAAAAGACATAATCAATACCCCCTATGTAAATAAAATAAGGTCTGGGATAAAAGGTGGAAAAAAAAATACTGTGGTATACAATGCTGTGAGATCACCACCGGCCCCCGTCCCAGAAACCAAAGGGGGGGGGAAATAGATAGAGGAAAAATTTTACCCCAACTCTGACGCACAGTTACCCCGGGAGTTTTTGGGGACGGTGCCAAGATATGGTGAGGTAAAGTCCCTTTTTAGGGGTAAAAGAAAATCCAAAGACCAATGTCCCCTGTTTCCGGTCAGGGAGAAATAGCAGGCTGAAAGGGTTTGCAGTAGGATGGCTACAATCTGAACAGGAATTTGGGCCTTTTGGGGTACAGAAACCCCCCACAGCCTGAACAGGAAATGGAGCCCGAGGGTGGGGAACCGCCCCCAGCCCGAACAGGAAAATGGGGGGCCTGAAACTGGGAACCCGGGGGACAGCCCGAACAGGAAATGGGAGCCTGAAAAATGTAGAACCGCCCACAGCCTGTACAGGAAGTGGGAGCCTGAAGCTGTAGAACCGCCCACAGCTTGAACGGGAAGTGGGAGCCTGAAGCTGTAGAACCGGGCACAGCCTGAACAGGAAGTGGGAGCCTGAGCGGGTAGAACCGCCCACAGCCTGAACAGGAAGTGGGTGCCTGAAGCTGTAGAACCGGCGACAGCCTGAACAGGAAGTGGGAGCCTAAAGCTGTAGAACCGCCCACAGCCTGAACAGGAAGTGGGAGTCTGAAGTTGTAGAACTGCCCACAGAATGAACAGGAAGTGGGAACCTGAAGCTGGCTGTGAGGAGCAGGCTCTGTGAAACAGCCTGGTGAGAACACCCCTTTAAAGCACTACTCATTTTTTTTTTCTCTTTTGTTCATTAGAAATTACTTTTAGCTACACTGTAGCTTCAATCACTTTGCTTATCTGCAGCTGAATACAGGATTTCTGACTAATGCAACAGTCTCTGTTTGGTCACATGACCTGCACTCTGGCTGATAGACACTGCACTTTTGATGCTGACAGGAAGTCTGTCTCTCTTTGCATTTCTAGGAGTCTGACTTTGAAATTCCCATAGGAATTCATAGAGAGATTCACTTCCGTACAACCATTCTGCATGTTTCAGCAGCTCAGAGTGCAGGTCACATGACCCAGGTTCAGCAGTGAGAGATCCTGTATTCAGCTGCAGGTGAGCAAAATTACTCGCACAACTGTGTACTTAGAAGCAATTTCTAATAAACTAAAGGGGAAAAAACTGTAGTGGTCCTTTAAGGGTATGTTCACACAGCGTCTTGTGACCGTGTGAACATCCCTTTTTGTGTATATGTCTAAAAATTTTAGCACGGCTCTGTCGGTCCGTCTTTTCGGATGCGCCCAAGAATTACATGACTCTCAACCTGATTGGGTATAAATCACTTTCAGACACACACACCCATACAGCTATTTTCCCGGGGCGGAGGGGACTTCCAGCAAGACCAAGTGAAAATGTCACAGGGCCAAAAAAAAATCCGACATTTTTGGGAAACAGGAGACCAGACTTCCAAGTGCTACCCTGGCTCCTAATTCCCCAGACCTCAATAGAGCCTGTGTGGGGGCCTCTGGATGGTGGTGTTGGCTCTATGGACCCTCCAGCAGCTGTGGGACCTCGGGGATGGGGGTTTGGGGGCTCTTTTTAAAGACCCCTTGCAGTTGTGGAGCCCCTGGAGAGGTTTGCTCATGAACCCTCCAGCACTGGGGACCCCGGATTTTGTTGCTCTAGGACCCTCCAGCAGCTGTGGATACCGGGATGGTGGTTTGGCCTAGGCCCTCCACACTGGGGGGCCCCCTTATGGGTTTTGGTTCTATGGCCCCTCCAGCAGCTGTGGACCCCTGGATGGGGGTTTTGGCTCATGGCCCGCCAGCAGCGGGGAGCCCCGGGGAAAGGGGGGTTTTGGCTCTATGAACCCCCAGACTGGAGCCCCGGATGGGGGGTTTTTTTGGGCCATAACCCCCAGCACTGTGGGACCCCTGGGATGGTGGTTTTGGGGCTCTGGGCCCCTCCACAGCTGTGGGGCCCCCTGGATGTGGTGTTTGGCTCTATGGCCCCTCCAGCTGCTGTGGGACCCCTGGATGGTTGGTGTTGGCTCGGGGCCCCCCCCACAGCTGGGGAGCCCCGGGATGGTGGTGTTCTCTAGGCCCCCCAGCAGCTGTGAGAGCCCCGGATGGTGGTGTTGGCTCTATGGGCCCTCCAGCAGCTGGGGGGCCCCGGATGGTGGTTTTGGCTCTATAACCCTCCCCTGGGGGGGCCCCTGGAATGTGGTGCGGGCTCTTTTACCCTCTAGCAGTTGGGGGGAGCCCCTGGATGGTGGTGTTGCTCTAAACCCCCTCCAGCACTGGGGGAGCCCTGAGGGTGGGGTTGGCTCTATGGACCCCCAGCACTTGGGGCCTCTGGATGTGGTTTTTCTCTATAGACCCTCAGATTGTGGAGCCCCTGGTGGGGGGTGTTGGCTCATGGACCCTCCAGCAGCTGTGGGGCCCCGGGATGGGGGTTTTTGGCTCTATGGACCCTCCACAGCTTGGGACCCCTGGATGGTGGTTTTGGCTCTATCCCCTTTTCCAGCAGCTGGGGGGGCCCCTGGAGGGGGTGTTGGCTCTAGGCCCCTCCCAGCTGGGGCCCCCCGGATGGTGGTGTTGGCCTAGGGTCCTCACCACTTTGGGGCCCCTGAATGGTGGGTTGGGCTCAAAGGCTCCCAAGCTTGGGACCCCTGGAGGGTGGTGTTTTTCATGGCCCCCCAGCACTGGGGGGCCCCGGGGGTTTGGTGTTGGCCTATGGACCCCCACAGCTGGGGAATTCCCTGGATGGGGGTGTTGGTTCTAGGCCCCTCCACAGCTTGGGGCCCCGGGATGGGGGGGGGGGGTTGGGCTCTAGGGCCCCTCCAGCACTGGGGACCCCTGGGGGTGGTGTTGGCTCTATGGCTCCTCCAGCAGCTGTGGTGCCCCGGGATTTGGTGTTGGCTCAAAGGAGCCTTAGCAGCTGGGGGGGCCCCCTTGATGGTGGTTTTGGCTCTAGGGCCCCCCCTCCAGCAGCTGTGTCCCCCCCCCCCGGGTTTGGGTGTTGGCTCTAGGGCCCCTCCAGCGGGCTGTGGGGGCCCCTGGTTTCCTGGTTTTGGGGCTCTATGGACACTCCAGCAGGGTGTAAACCCCCCCTGGTGGGGGGTGTTGGCTCTAGGGCCCCCCCTCCAGCACTGGGGGAAGCCCCTGGATGGTGGGGGGGGGCTCTAGGGCTCCTCCAGCAGTTTTGGGGAGCCCCTGGATGGTGGTTTTTGGGCCCCTATGGACCCCCCCCAGCAGCTTTGGGAGCCCCGGGAAAGGGGGTTTTTTGGCTCATGGACCCTCCAGCAGCTGGGGGACCCCGGATGGTGGTTTTTGGCTCTATGGACCCTCCACAGCTGGGGGATGCAGTCGGCCCCAGATACCTGTACAACCTACCGGGGGCCCTTTATTGAGTCATTTCCCCCCGCCCATCAAGCTGCTGCCGGGGCCTGCACATGGCTAAACTCTGGGATATTAGTTTGCGGTAAATAAAAAAATGTGAATAGACTGGGGAAATTACACTATGTTGCTTTAACGTACTGTTCAAAAGCTGCATTTTCCAGCTCCTGCCTTGGGGCCCCCGTGCAGCAGCCAGCTCAAAATGGACCCCAGATCCCATCCTAAAACTTTTAACCAGTACCTTTTTTCCCTTTATAGTCCCAGACTGGATGCGCCCGGGGCGAGAGGAACACAAATTAATGTCAAATAAAAAAAAATACAAGGTTCTTTGTTGGAGGGACTAACCTCACCATTATTAGTTTAGAGAAACATGGGAAGAATTACCGTCCTAATTCCATTACAAGAACTGGTTTGAAGTTCCCAAAATGAAATTTCCACCAAGAATTTCTGTTCCTGACGTTGTAAAATGTACCTCATAGAAAAGGGGGGCAACACGGAAACCCAGTCTCTGGCTTATAAACAGAAACCAGCACCCAAATAACAATTCGACCATGGGCATAACTATAGCCATAGCAGCAGCAGCTACGGGGTTCAGGGGGCCCCTCAGGTTCAAGATCATTATACCTTTGAGTAGGGAATCACAAGATGGTGGCTTTCCTCTCTCTAGCTCTACAATGTGGGTTCTCTGACATATGGCGGTATTATTTATATTTTTAATTACTTCTTATGCTTTTATTTTACCTTCCTCACATTAGGTTTTGGGGCCCATCTCGTTTTGCTCTGGGGCCCTGTGTTTCCAGTTATGAAATAAGTTAGTTGCTTTCTGCTATCTAGCACCTCTTTTGAGTTCTCTGATATATGGCGCTATTATCTATATCTTTAATTATTACTACTTATGCTTCTGTTTCACTTTACTGACATTAGGGGAGACATGTATGATCGGGTTTATCACCCTTTTCTGGCGTAAAATGCGTCAAAAGTAATCAGGCTGTGATGTGTAATGCACCTTATGAATGTGTTGGGCGCATTGTTCGTAAGACTCGACACTTTCTAATGCACCTAACCTGAGGGCGTTCTGGGGGTGTCGCACCACACTCGTAATATTAGACACATATATGAATGTGGTTCGGTAAAACCAGGCGCTTTACTGCTCGGACAGGCAGACCTATCTCTGCCTGAGCCTAAGGAGTCGAAGTGGAGCTAGATCTGCTGTTAGGGCAAAAAAAAGTCCAATATTTCTCAACCTCCACCAGTACAATAATAAAAAGTAATTTCTGATAATTATCAAACTATATAAAATTATATTATTTAAATTTAATAATTTTTTTTTATAATATAATCTTAATATAAAAATCAATAATATCCCAAAAATATAAACATATCTCCTATAAAATGTATTTAAAATTAATAAAATCTAAAAAAAAATTTACATTAAATAACCACTGATGATGTTGTTGTACAGATTTTTTTAATTTTTACTACATTAAATTTGAAGTGTATTTTTGCTGCTCTCAGCCTTTATTCTACATACAGCAGGAGCCGGCACAACACAGGTATTGCTGGGACCTGTGGTCCTCCAAGCAGGATCACTGCCATAGTTTCTATTCACTGACATGCTATTCTAATGACTTTTCTCTTATTTCCAGCCTATATATGGCCTTTATACATGTTTGGGGCATTACTTCTGCGCCTAAGTTCCGTAATGCGCCAAACACACAGACGAGGGGCGGGAACTTTAGACATTTATGATCGCACAAAAACCACTTTCATACATTCAGGTACATTATACACTCCGCACAATGCACTTCGACACGCCTATTTGCTTGTAGGTCTCCCTATGTGTAGGGGCCCATCTCATTTTGCTACAGGGTCTTATGAGTTTTAGTTATGAAATAAGTTGATGTCTTTCTGCTCTCCAGCTTTTGAACCTGAGGGCCCCCTGAACTCTATAGCTGCTGCTATGGCTATGTGGCGGTATTATTTATACTTGTATTACTACTACTTATGCTTTTGTTTCTGTTTCCAGTCATTAGGTGTTGGGGCCCATCTCATTTTGCTCTGGGGCCTTATGAGTTCTAGTTATACAATATGTTGTTGGCTTTCTTCTCTCCAGCACTACTATGTGGGTTCTCTGATATATGGCGGTATTATTTATATCTATAACTATTGCTACTGATGCTGCTGTTTCATTTTCCTGACATTAGGTGTTGTTGCCCATCTCATTTTGCTGTGTGATTCTATGAAATAAACTGGGAAATAAGTTGGTAGCTTTCTAGCACTTTTATGCGATGGCGCTGTACATACAGATCAGCGCCGCAGGGGGCATGAGGCACGGATGTACTCACTCCCCCAGCGATGCTGAGGAGATCGTCGGGAGCTGGACGGGTTGCTGGGAGCCTGGTGAGGTGAGTAGTTTTTATAAAAAAAATTTATTAGCTATTGGGGGCACTACCTGGCTACTGGGGTTAATACCTGGCTACAAGGGGCACTACCTGGCTATAAGGGGCACTACCTGGCTACAAGGGGCACTACCTGGCTACTGGGGGCAATACCTGGCTACTGGGGGCAATACCTGGCTACAAGGGGCACTACCTGGCTACAAGGGGCACTACCTGACTACTGGGGGCAATACCTGGCTACAAGAGGGCAATACCTGGCTACAAGGGGCAATACCTGGCTACTGGGGTTAATACCTGGCTACATGGGTCACTACCTGGCTACTGGAGGCAATACCTGGCTACATGGGGCACTACCTGGCTACAAGGGGCACTACCTGGCTACTGGGGTCAATACCTGGCTACAGGGGGCACTACCTGGCTACTGGGGGCAATACCTGGCTACTGGGGGCAATACCTGGCTACATGGGGCACTACCTGGCTACATGGGGCACTACCTGGCTACTGGGGGCAATACCTGGCTACAAGAGGGCAATACCTGGCTACAAGAGGGCAATACCTGGCTACAAGGGGCAATACCTGGCTACTGGGGTTAATACCTGGCTACATGGGTCACTACCTGGCTAATGGAGGCAATACCTGGCTACATGGGCCACTACCTGGCTACAAGGGGCACTACCTGGCTACTGAGGGCACTACCTGGCTACGTGGGGCACTACCTGGCTACTGGGGGCACTACCTGGCTACTGGGGGCAATACCTGGCTACATGGGGCACTACCTGGCTACTGGGGTCAATACCTGGCTACATGGGGCACTACCTGGCTACTGGGGGCAATACCTGGCTACTGGGGTCAATACCTGGCTACATGGGGCAATACCTGGCTACTGGGGTCAATACCTGGCTACATGGGGCACTACCTGGCTACTGGGGTCAATACCTGGCTACATGGGGCACTACCTGGCTACTGTGGGCAATACCTGGCTACATGGGGCATTACCTGGCTACTGGGGGGCAATACATGGCTACCGGGGGCAATACCTGGCTATATGGGACACTACCTGGCTACTGGGGGCAATACCTGGCTATATGGGGCACTACCTGGCTACTGGGGGCAATACCTGGCTACATGGGGCACTACCTGGCTACAAAGGATGCACTACCTAGCTACTGGGGGCACTACCTGGCTACTGGGGGCAATACCTGGCTACATGGGGCAATACCTGGCTACTGGGGGCAATACCTGGCTATAAGGGGCAATTCCTGGCTACTGGGGGCAATACCTGGCTACATGGGGCACTACCTGGCTACTGGGGGCAAAACCTGGCTATAAGGGGGCAATACCTGGCTACTGGAGGCAATACCTGGCTACAAGAAGGCAATACCTGGCCACAAGGGGCACTACCTGGCTACAAGGGGCAATACCTGGCTACTGGGGGCACTACCTGGTTACTGGGGGCAATACCTGGCTATAAGGGGGCACTACCTGGCTACTGGTGGCAATACCTGGCTACAAGAGGGCAATACCTGGCTACAAGGCGCACTACCTGGCTACTGGGGTCAATACCGGGCGACAAAGGGGGCACTACCTGGCTACAAGAGGGGGCACTACCTGGCTATATGGGCTGCTACCTGGCTATTAGGGGTCACTGCCTGGCCATTAGGGGTTACTGCATGGCTATGAGGAGGCACTACCTGACTATTAGGGGACACTACCTGGCTATCCGGGGCGTCACCTGACTATAAGGGGTGTCACCTGGCTATAGGGGCATCTACCTGGCTATTAAGGGGCTACTACCTGGCTTTAAGGGCACTACTTGGCTATAGGGGGCACTACCTGGCTAGAGTGGCATCTACCTGGCTTCTCCAGAGTGTTGCATTTAGTGGAGTAGTGTGCTTTTGCTAAGGGCGTGTGACCATCAAGATGGGCGTGACCATGTAAATTTTTACCGTAGCGCCGCCCCTTAGAATCTCCTACTTTTCCACTTTCAAAAGTTGGCAAGTATGGGGTCCTTAACTTACACCCCTGAATGTGATGTTGGTCCGTATCATAGCACAATTAAACCTCTGAAATGCTTCACATCCTTCCTTCCCAACCCTGTGTCGTTTGGGGCTCAGAAAGCAAAAATTCCCATGAAGATCAGAACAGAGCTGTATGAAAGGCATAGATTTTATACACATTGGGCCATGATCTTTAATTTGTTGCTGCTGGGGCATGCTGGGAATTGTAGTTTTGCAACAGCTGTAAAGCGACAGGTTTGGGAATCACTGACCTTAGCATCCTAATGTCTAAAAGGGGTGTTTCTACCATAGACTTTGATGGATATGCTATTAATGTGCGGGTCCCAGAGGTACAAAGCTGTACTTAGAACTCCCATAGAACAGAATAGTCATGCGCGAGCCGGTTCTCCATTCTGAGCCGACACTTTTGATCACCTTTTCCCAAGATAGGTGGGGGTCCTACAGGTGGGACCTGCATCTATCACACTTTGATGGCAAATCCTATCCATATGCCATCAAATTCTGTTGTGGGAGAACCCCATTAAGTGGATTCAGGTGATGAACCAAGAGTGACCGAACCTACAGGAATATAAGGTGCACCAGTATATGCAGAGGATGAGCGTTATAACGACATACGGTGGCCCCAAGGTTCCCAAATCCAACATTGCCTCTGACCACCATATCTACATTATACTGGGTGGGACCCTATAATGGACCATGGAATGGGCCCCGCTGGTTTACATTGAGTTATCAGAAGCTACTGTCTGCAACCATCGGAGTAGCCAGTTTTACCTTTTAAACAGTGGTGCTAACCCAAGCCGGACCCCTTCTCTCTATGGGGCCTGGGTATGTGCACACGTTGGGTGTCTTTTAGTGGAAAAATCTGACATATAATCATTGGCAGAAATCAGAGGCGATACCTGGGATTTCTGCTGTGGATTTTATCTTCGCAGAGACGGCATTCGTCTCTGATTTGGGACTCAGGTTGTCCCTATGTCAATGGGGCTAATCCACATCAGAATCAGAGAAGGATCTGCTTCAGAGAATAGATATGTTTGTTCTCTTTTTTTCCGCACCATGGATTTGAAATGCGTGGTGTAGAAAATCCGCACAGTGTGAACGACAGCGTAAACTGTCCATTCACATGAGTGGGAGTTGGTTTGAATGAGGATTTCAATGTGGAATTCGACTCGGAATCCGCAGCGAATTCTATGTTCTATGGCTGCCATAATGCAAATGTCCGAGCTAAGAACAAGTCTAAAACCCATCTCACCATTAAAGGGGATGTCTCACTACAAGGATCGCTGCTTTTTTTTATGTTAAAGATCTTGTAAAAACAAGTCACTTTGCAATATGTGTCCATTACCAGTGTCCTACCTATTCCTAGTTATCCCCTCTTGTATGGGCTGCATCAGCTCCTCAGCTCGCTATAGCTACAGATGTGTTCGATCTCTTCTGATAGGCTGCCAGCACTGGTCGCTATAGCTACAGACCTGTTCTATCTCTCCTGATAGGCTGCCTGCACCGGTTGCTATAGCTACAGACCTGTTCAATCACTCCTGATAGGCTGCCTGCACCGGTTGCTATAGCTACAGACCTGTTCACTCACTCCTGATAGGCTGCCTGCACTGGTTGCTATAGCTACAGACCTGTTCAATCTCTCATGATTGGCTGCCAGCATTGGTTGCTATAGCTACAGACTTCTACTGTAGTTTAGTAGAAGCCAGTAAACACGACCCTGAGTTCAAATTGAAACCAAGAAAACAGGACTGAGGTAAGATGAATCAATGTAGTGAGACAACCCCTTTAAGTGCTGTTAAGATTGTTCCACAAGATAGTAAGATATCAGTAGCTGCTGCGGTGCGCCGGCCGTCCTGTCCCTGACTATCATCAGTTCTTCGTCACAGGTTATATCCCCATTTTGTTTCATCAGTGTTGAAGTCTGGAGTTTTCATTGCATAATGAAAAGTTCTGCAATTTTCTAACATTCCTTGTGTTTAAATTCTAACCTCTATTGAGGAAAGAAAAAGTACAATTATGTAATATATAGTAGGATGGGTATGACTAGGTAAAACCACGACTGAAAAAGACTTGGGGATATTGGTAGACAATAGTTTTAAGGGATCATTCCTTTATGAGGTTCAATGTGGATAAATGTAAGGTTCTGCATCTGGGTACGAATAATCTGCAGGTATCATATGTCCTGGGGGTAATAATCTGCAGCATCATGTGTCCTGGGGGTAATAATCTGCAGCATCATATGTCCTGGGGTAATAATCTGCAGCATCATATGTCCTGGGGGTAATAATCTGCAGCATCATATGTCCTGGGGGTAATAATCTGCAGCATCATATGTCCTGGGGGTAATAATCTGCAGCATCATATGTCCTAGGGGGAGAAAAACTTGGAGAATCGCTTGTTGAGAAAGATCTGGGCGTTCTTGTAGATCATAGACTACAGAACAGCATGCAGTGTCAATCAGCTGCCTCTAGGGCAAGTAAGATATTGGCGTGTATTAATAGAGGCCTGGACTCACGGGACAAGGGTGTAATTCTACCGCTGTACAGTATAAAGCATTGGTGCGACCTCACTTAGAATATGCTGTTCAGTTCTGGGCTCCAGTTTATAAAAGAGATGGAATGGAGCTAGAGAGAGTGCAAAGACGAGCAACCAAACTTATAAGGGGAATGGAGCAACCAAGCAAATAAGGGGAATAGAGCATCTTAGTTATGAGGAGAGGTCAGTAGAACTGAACTTATTTAGTCTTGAGAAAAGACGGCTTCGGGGGACATGATTAATTTATATAAATATATAAATGGTCCCTACAAAAAGTATGGGGAAAAATTATTTTATGTAAAGCCCCCCCCAAAAGACAAGGGGACATTCCCTTCGGCTGGAGAGAAAAGGATTCAATCTCCAGAGGAGAAAAGCTTTCTTCACTGTGAGAACTGTAAATCTGTGGACTAGCCGCTTGAGGAGCTGGTCACAGCAGGAACAGTTGAGGGTTTCAAGAAAGGCTTAGATACCATGTAAAATTCTGGATCCTGGCTGGTGGCGGCTCTAGGGTCAGATTGTCTTGTGGGTTTCAGGGCATTCACCAGTGGGGAGGCTGGGCTTGAACTCCTTGTCTCCCTCCCTTCACCCACATTTTCCCCACCCTTGGTTGAACTTGATGGACACGTATCCTTTTTCAACCGTACTAACTATGTAACTATGTAATATTCCAGTTTTCATTAGAAATTGCTTGGAACCATGTCCTGTGTCTGATGAGACCAAGATAAACTTATTTAGTTCAAATGGTGTCAAGTGTGTGTGGCGGCAACCAGGTGAGGAGTACAAAGACAAGTGTGTCTGTCTACAGCCAAGCATGGTGATGGGAGTGTCATGGTTTGGGGCTACATGAGTGTTGATGGCTGTGGGGAGCTACAGTTCCTTAAGGAACCAATGAATGCCAACATGTACTGTGACATCCTGAAGCAGAGCATGATCCTCTCCTTCTGGGCCGCAGGGCAGTATCCACCATGATAAGGACCCCAAACACCTCCAAGACAACCACTGCCTTGCTAAAGAAAATGAGGGTAAAGGTGGCCAAGCGTCTCCAGACTTAAACCCTATGGAGCATCTGTGAGGCCTCCTCAAATGGAAGGTGGAGGAGCACATGGTCTGTAACATCCACCAGCTCCGTGATGTCGTCATGGAGGAGGGAAGAGGATTCCAGTAGCTGCAGCCTGTAAAGTGCTAGTGACCTCCAGGCCCATGAGAGTTACAGCAGTGCTGGAAAATAATGGCGGCCACACAGAATATTCACACTTTGGGCACAATTTGTCCATTGTCACTTCGGGGTGTACTCACTTTTGTTGTCATTTCGGGGTGTACTCACTTTTGTCGCCAGCAGTTTAGACTTTGATGGCTGTATGTTGCGTTATTTTGAGGACACACTGAATTTACATGTTCAGACGATTTATAGCAGGCGTATAGCGCCACGTACTGTGCACGCCACTATACGCCTGCTGCTTTAGAAGTACGCGCTGGCCAGTGTATACTTAATCTACGTAATTAAGTGAGAGTTGCTCTCGCCGGCCCACATCCAAACTCCTATCTTTCCATTCGGGTCTTCGCTATTGCAGCGCAGTTATCTTCAGTGTTGTCCCATGAAAAGATATAATACAATATTTCCAAAAATGTGAGGGGTGTTCTCATATTTGTGAGATACTGTATCCCTATGTAGTCTCATTACAAATCGTAGGTAATGACCTAATGATCGCATTATTGTTCTCTTGAAAAGAGTAGATAAATAGACTAGAAAGCCAGTGCAATGAAAAGAGCAATAGATAAAAGGAAAATGGGGCCATCTGTTTCTGCCCCAGGGAGGGGGTTTCTTCACACTTATCAGGTCCTGCTGATAATACTTACACTTCTCGGGTAATATATAGCGCTCATATGAACGTAATATGCCCTGTGTGGGCCCAGCAGAGACATAATCCGGGGGAGCGCTCCGTGTTCATTGATCACAGCCGCGGTACGCAGCAGATTACATTAGCCACCATTGGAATGACTTGTACATCAGGTCATGTGATCTCATAACATATATCCTAATAAAAGTATAAACCATTCCGTATACTGGCTATAGTCAGGCTGCAAGAAGAAGACTTTATTGTTGATGCTGCTTATTTCTATGTAGTCTAACTACAAATCGTAGGTAATGACCTCTATTGTTCTCTGAACAGAGATAGATAAGATTACACCAGAACTACATATCAATGAATAGAGCAATGCATTAACAGAAAATGGGTTAATCTTTTTCTGCTCTGGGAAGGGGGCCTGGAAGAAGAACTGTCAAGCAATCCTCTCTGCCGCTATCAGAGGTCACAAAAGTGAAGTCAGAGAGACAAACCAGGAAGTCATGTACATAGAGACTTTACTATTGCTGCTGCATATTTCTATGTAGTCTAACTACAAATTGTAGGTAATGACCTGATGACCGCTCTATTGTTCTCTGGACAGAGGTAGATAAGATTAGACCAGAACTACAGATCAATGAACAGAGCAATTACATAAACGGAAAATGGGTTAATCTTTTGTTGCACTGGGAAGGAGGTTTATTCACACTTATCAGGTCCTGCTGAAAAAGAACTGACAGGCAATCCTCACTGCCGCTATCAGAGGTCACAGAAGGGAAATCGGAGAGACAAGCCAGGAAATTATACACGTAAGGGAACTTTAAAAAATTATATATGTAAAAAACGAAAAAATCCAATTAAAAAAAAAATTCATATCATAGTCGCATATTGCTTGTCAAAGTTGATGATAAAGTTCCTTAAAGGGAACCTGTCACATAGGTTATGCCCCCCTTGCTGAGGGCAGCACAAGCTAGTGTCAGACCTGCTGTTTCCAGCGCTGTGTCCCTTATTCTGTAAGATGCTGCAGTTTTAGAGTATTTAATGCTCAAATCTGCAGTTTTCAGCCAGAAAAGAGTCATATAAAGAGTCCGTTTTTTTATACCCTGCCCACCTGAGGCTAGCCCCGCCCACCTCAACTGATAAACCTATTACTTTGAATAGGTAGAAACATGTGAATAACTGTCAGTGGGCGGGGCTAGCCTTTGGTGGGCGGGGCTAACATCTGCTCATGAATAAGATTTGAGGGGTAAATGCTCTAAAACTGCAGCATCTTACAGAATAAGGGACACAGCGCTGGAAACAGCAGGTCTGACACTAGCTTGTGCTGCCCTCAGCAAGGGGGCAAAGTCTACGTGACAGGTTCCCTTTAAGGGCATTGTCCAGGCATTGTGCATGGAGAGACACAACTCCAGGCCGGGCAGTTGGGTTGCCAAGATGTCAGAGCAGACGGCAGAAAATACCTGGAGAATCTTTTAAGATTGTTCCATTTATGGACAGCCAGCAGAGATTTTTTTTAAAACATTTTATTATAAATTATAAAATGAAAAGTTTATTTTCTATTTATTGGAGGTCCCATAAAGGGACAGTGGCCCAATTCCCATGGCAATTCCCAATATCAATTATTCGATCTGTGGTCATTGTTGAGTTTTGCACCCAGGTCAGAGCTAGATGATAAGTCGTTATCTGTAATCACATGCTTCTTCCGTTATACCAGTTATAGGGTCACCGTCCGGCCAAAAGAGATTTTACAGTTTATTCTGACCACACTGGAAGATTTGGCGATCAGATGATAAGCCGTTTCAATAGGGCAGAGGGAAGGTTTCCAGCGTATATGATGAACATCATTATGAGTAAAAGACGGTGCTGACAAGGTAGAGTTACTCACACAATTTGATCAAAATGTGACCTTAAATTTCTGAATTTAGTTAATATATATGTATAGTAAATATATATACCGTATATATACAAATATATATATATATATGTATATTTACTAAATACATAAATTTAAGGTCACATTGTGATCAAATTGTTTGAGTCCCTCTACCTTGTCGGCACTGTCTTTCACTCATAGTTTACTCATATATTTACCACTAGTATATATACATATGTGTATATATTTATATATATATATATTTACTAGTGGTAAACTCATGGTCAGGCATAAATGTGCCCTGACCATGAGTTTACCACTAGTTATGTCTTCAGGCTTCTTAGAATGATAGGTGTCTTCTGGTGTTATGTAATGAGAGGACTGATCCTTGTATACCATCAGCCACACAGTCTGCATATAGTATCAGCATAGCAGATATAAACTACTTGTATGGTACCATCACAGCTAAAATACGCTATTGATACAGTACCGTCAAAGCTAACATACAATGCTTATATAGTACCATCAAAGCTAACATACACTAGTTACACTACTCACAAAAGGTTCGGGATATTTGGCTTTTTTCAGGATGAACAGAAAATTTCTTGAAATTTTTCTTAAATGCTCAAAATAAGCCTGTCTCTTCCCTTTAGATGCACTCCTCCAACTGTTCACTGTTTCAGGACTTTCTGCACAACTTGCTGATCTCTAACAAGGAGTTTAATGTCAAAACTCCCAACAGGTGTTTGATCCTTGAATCACCAAATACATTTTGGGGAAAAATTTGAATTGGGATTTAAACCGTCCTCCTCATCCTGCTGTTCACATTGTGACATTATGAGACCAAGACAACATCTTACAATTGATAAACGGTACCTCGCTATTGTGAGGCTTCATACAGGATGCTTTCAGACGGAAGTGGCCACTGAGCTTAGAGTGTCATCAGCAGGTTGTATCAGAGATATAGAGAGACTGAAGAGTCACAGAAAGGTAAAGAAGTGGTCGTCCTTTGGCTCCATCACACACTGATAACGCTTCATTGTAACCAATGCCCAGCGGAGCCGGATGATGAATATTACACAGCTCCATGCACGTTTAAGGGAGGTGAGAGGCGACAAGTGTCACGTCAGACCATTCATAACCACTTACATCAGCGTGGTCTGCGGGCTAGATGACCAGCAACGGTACCTGACATGGCTGACGCATAGCGCTCTCCCTGATTTCTCCAGCATCGTTGGTGGCCATCATTTCTGCTCAGAGTGAATCAACTTTTGTCACTGAACAGCGCTGAGGAGCACTGTCCGATGTCCAGCGTAGTTGCTCCCGGGCCCATGCAAGGCGATGATGCCTGTGCCTTGTGGCGTGGTCAGGTACCCTTGCCAGTCGTTTGGCACGCAGACTCCATTTTGTACGGCGTCTGTCGGGGTGTGCTCCTAAGATAGTTGTTGGCCTCAGAGGTGAGACTCTCACGTATCACACTTTGATGGCATACCCCTGGTAACACCCCATGTCTAAGGGGGTTGGTGGGGACACATATTGCTAGTACACACCATCTTCCCAGAATTAGGCATCCTATAACAAGGTTGAAGATCTGGCAGATACCAACCCTGACACCTCCAATAAAATCTGTGCCTATCTACTATAATAGTACATTGTCGATCCCTCCAAAGCCTACGATGGCTGATGACCGGCAACAATAGATTGTATTCAAGGGCAATTAATGAAAATTAATTCGTTTTTACTTTACCGTCCCTTTAAGAGCTCTGCCTAGTGAATATAATATGCCGCTCTCCTCTCGGGGGGGGGGGGAGGTCAGAGTCCTAAGATTTGCTTTCTAATAATCTGGAAGAATTCTTTACGTACGTTGTATACGGCTCTCCAGGGAACGGAGCATCGGGTAATATATAGCGCTCATATCAACGTAATCTGCCCTGTGTGGGCCCAGCAGAGACATAATCCGGGGGAGCGCTCCGTGTGCATTGATCACAGCAGCAGATTACATTAGCCACCATTGGAATGACTTGGACATCAGGTCATATGATCTCATAACATATATCCTAATAAAAGTGTAAACCATTCCGTATACTGTAGACATAGGGATAACTCAGGGGCATCGGCAACATGCGCCTTCCCTTTAAAACCCAACTGTATCTTGAGTTTCCTGTTGGAAAGGTTTTGTTAAATTAAATTTTATCTTTAACCCATAATCCTTGGTTTTTTTTTGCATTTTTATGACCTTTATTAGGACTGTTACCAGTTTATTTTTTAGGTATTCTAAAAAGAGAACTGTTGTAAATTGGAAACTGTCAGCAAGCTGCTATTGACTGGCCTGGTGTAAGCCTGGAAACTGCTGATTGATCTCTTGTTCTTATTTTGTCCTATTACTCAGCTCATTGGCACCTCAATAACTGTAAGAGGCTGTCTACTAAAAAGACCTGCCTTAAACGGGATTTATCGCTTCATCAGTTCGTCTGTTTCCTTGTACTTTCAGTTTCTCAGCTCTTCAAATCCAGGGGCGTTTCTTCTCTTCCCAGCTGGGTGTTTCTTAACTGAAGGGGGATGACATCATCCCCCCCCCCTTCACTGTTCGTGCTCGCTCCCGAGTCAGTGTGTTTGTTTGAGATCAGTGGGAGGGGATAGCACATCCCTGCTCCCCCCCCCATCTGTCTAAGTCCACATGTCACTGTGTCATTCCTCTCCCTATGCAGTCTTATTTTGTAAGAGCCGTTTGCTTACATACCACAGGCCTGCATTCAGTCTAGACAGTCTTCTATGAACTCAGAGCACTGATCTCTTCTCCTCTTACAGCTGGATGTTTGTTACAGTCGGCACATCCATTTTGAAGAATAAATGTATAGGTGCACACTGGTGTGGCAGAAAAAAGCAATGCAAACACAACACTATAGCAGCACCACTCTACAAGCACTAAAAAAACGGTCAAAGAGGACATAAGAATTTTTTGGAAAAGCATTTCTGCTACTATGGAATACATGAACATTTTTGAGGTTCTTAGTGTATATTTTGATCAAAACTATAAATGCCCACCTACCAACGTCAAGGTAACCTCAATTCAGGTGGGAACCTACGCTACATGCTACCTCTGTTGTTTTCTTTTCAGACCTCCACATTTCAGGCTTAGAAGGTTCCAGCTATAAACCTGATCTGATTAAAAACCCTGTGCAGGTGGGTGGAGTGCATAAACCAAGATGGGAGCCAGCCACTTCCCCATGCAAACAGTCAAAATACAAAATTTGGTCGGCACATCCATTTGGAAGAATAAATGTATAGGTGCACACTGGTGTGGCAGCAAAAAGCAATGCAAACACAACACTATATGAGCAGCGCTCTACAGGCGCTAAAAAACGGTCAAAGAGGACATAAGAATTTTTTGGAAAAGCATCACTGCTACTATGCAATATATGAAAATTTTGAGGTTCTTAGTGTACATTTTTTATCAAAACTGTAAATGCCCACCTACCGCGGCAAGGTGACCCCAATTCAGGTGGGAACCTACACTATATGTTACCTCTCTTGGTGTCTGTTCAGACCTGTCTGTTTTTGATCAAAAATCTACACTAAGGGGGACATGTCTGAAAACTGTCTTGGTCTAAGACTCTCTTTGTTGCCCATAACAACCAATCAGAGTTCTCCTTTCATTTCTTCAGAGCACTATATGAAATTAAAGGGGAACGCTGATTGGTTGCTATGGGCAACAAGAAAAGTCTTAGACCAAGACAGTTTTCAGACATGTCCCCCTAAGAACCTCAAAAATTGTCATATATTCCATAGTAACAGAAATACTGTTCCACAAAATTCTTATGTCCTCTTTGACCGTTTTTGGTGTCTATAGAGTGCTGCTGCTATAGTGTTGTGTTTGCAGTGCTTTTTTGCTGCCACACCAGTGTGCACCTATACGTTTATTCTTCAAGATGGATGTGCTAACCAGATTTTGTTTTTCGACTGTTTGCATGGGGAAGTGGCTATCTCCCATCTTGGCTTTTGCACTCCACCCACCTGCACAGGCTTTTTAATCAGATCAGGTTGGAACCTTCACTCCCTGAAATGTGGAGGTCTGAACAGACAACAAGAGAGATGACATTAGCGTAGGTTCCCACCTGAATTGAGGTCACCTTGGTGGGCATTTACAGTTTTGTTCAAAAATCTACACTAAGAACCTCAAAACTTTTCATATATTCCATAGTAGCAGAAATGCTTTTCCAAAAAATTCTTATGTCCTCTTTGACTGTTTTTTGGTGTCTATAGAGTGCTACTGATATTGTATTGTGTTTGCATTGCTTTTTGCTGCCACACCAGTGTGCACCTATACGTTTATTCTTCAAAATGGATGTGCCGATCATACTTTGTCCTTTTTGACTGTTTTTTAGTGCTTATAGAGTGCTACTGATACAGTGTTGTTTTTGCATTGTGTTATGGAATGTAACATGGTATAACAGGGCAGGTTTATGCACCGTTCTGGGTCTTTGGAAAGCGGAGTGACAATCATGATGGAATCTTTTTCCGCTTTATTATTTTTAATTGATTAAGAACGCGTCAGTAAATCAGGACAAGGAGGCGACAGGAGTATTTATGTTCTAATGATATCTCACCTGGGGTGAATTGTAGCCACCGTGGATAAAGTGCCGCCGGGTAATTGGGGTCTCTACTGTGAGATATGGCGGGATGTCACGGGGTCACTGACTGTGCGGTATCTCCCATGCAGCGGAACGCCGGCCGCCGCCATAAAACAAACCTGGATTATTGCGCAGTAATTCCTGTGCACAAACACTGGGGATTCATTCCTGCTTTTTTTTAATGAAATCTGTATATCAGAAGGTGAAGCGCTCCCCAGCTAAGATATTATACCGACCCAGACCGGACAGGGAGCCGATACTACGTCTTTTTTCCGTAATCCATAATGTGCTGTCACCGCGGGTACGTTATGTTATAGGAGACTGGGGCCCTGTGGACCGCGCTGAGCCCAGGGGCTGCTGGGAGTCACGGCAGGCTCTAAATACTTCCTTTAATTTAATATCTCCAGCTATGGCTTGGTTATCAGTCACTTGTAGAAAGGAAGGTCTCGCCAAACCCAAAATTACCGCCCGCTAATCAACTTATCTCTGGAGAAACCCATCATAATGTGGAATGTTTGATTCTCAATAAAAAAGTTGGACAAAAATAGCTAAGACACTAAATCAGGAACAAAGTGCTAATCCTCCAGCTTTCCCAGCAACTGATATAACCTAGAAATGTAGAACTTAAAGGGGTTGTCTCACTACAGGGATTGCTGCTTTTTAGGTTAAAGATCTTGCAAAACCAAGTCACTTTGCAATATGTGTCCATTAACAGTGTCCTACCTATTCCTAGATATCCCCTCTTGTATGGGCTGCATCAGTTCCTCAGGTTGCTATAGCTACAGACCTGTTTGATCTCTCCTGATAGGCTGCCAGTGCTGGTTGCTATAGCTACAGACATGTTTGATCTCTCCTGATAGGCTCCCAACACTGGTTGCTATAGCTACAGACCTGTTTGATCTCTCTTGATAGGCTGCCAGCGCTGGTCGCTATAGCTACAGACCTGTTCAATCTCTCCTGATAGGCTGCCAGCACTGGTTGCTATAGCTACAGACCTGTTTGATCTCTCCTGATAGGCTGCCAGCGCTGGTCGCTATAGCTACAGACCTGTTCAATCTCTCCTGATAGGCTGCCAGCACTGGTTGCTATAGCTACAGACCTGTTCAATCTCTCCTGATAGGCTGCCAGCACTGGTTGCTATAGCTACAGACCTGTTCAATCTCTCCTGATAGGCTGCCAGCACTGGTCACTATAGCTACAGACCTGTTCAATCTCTCATGATAAGCTGCCAGCACTGGTTGCTATAGCTACAGACCTGTTCAATCTCTCCTGATAGGCTGCCAGCACTGGTTGCTATAGCTACAGACCTGTTCAATCTCTCATGATAGGCTGCCAGTGCTGGTTGCTATAGCTACAGACCTGTTCTCTCTCTCCTGATAGGCTGCCAGCACTGGTTGCTATAGTTACAGACCTGGCTTCTACTGCAGCCTAGTAGAAGCCAGTAAACACGCCCCTGAATTCAAAGTGAAACCAAGAAAACAGCACTGAGGTAAGATGAATCAATGTAGTGAGACATCCCCTTTAAAGGGGTGCTCCCTCCATAGGCTGTGATGGCATAGGATATTTAATCAAAGTCTGATAGGGGTGGGTCCCACCTATCTGGAGAATAGGACTTGCACCTATCTGGGGAATCAGGGATTTTGCTTACCTGCAGCTGAATACAGGATTTCTCACTGCTGCACCTGGGTCATGTGACCTGCCCTCTGAGCTGCTGAAACACACAGCTTGGTTGTGTGACCTGGATGTGAATCTCTCTATGGATTCCTATGGGAGGTTCAAAGTCATTTTCATAGGAATTCATAGAGAGACAGACTTCCTGACAGCATCAAAAGCAGAGTGTCTGTCAGCCAATCAGAGAGCAGGCCATGTGACCTAACAGAGACTGTTGCATCAGCCAGAAGTCCTGTATTCAGCTGCAGGTCAGCAAAGTGACTGGTAATACAATGTAGCTAAAAGTAATTTCTTATGAACTAAAGGGAAAATAAAACTGGAGCAGTTCTTTAATATTTATTTCACTTGTATTTCAATTTATTGGGCTCCCCTGATGAATTCATGTGTGATTATGAAAGGAAAAAGGTTAAAGGAAATAAGGCTGCACTAGGGACCTGTGATGTTTAGGGCATGTCCCCAGGGCGCAGATTTTCACCCGGTTTTACAGACCGTTTTCGGCTTTGAAAGCCGTCTGTAAACCGGGTGTCAACCTTTTATACGGACTTCAATGAAAAATCCATGCTGCGGTCCCCACTGCACAGATTTTCCGCCGACGGTCCGAAAAACATAGAACATGTTCATTCTACCACACGGTTTTCGGGCGGAACATGAACATGTCGGTGCGAAGGGGGAGGGCTTGAATCTGCAAACCGCAGACAAAAGCTGCCCCTCTGTGCGACAGAAACAGAGCAAATACCGGGTGGGAGTTCCCGACTGGTAAGTGTCCTGTGGCGTGTACACGGCTCCTTAGATTCATGTGGGGGCCGCCCTTCCTGGGGCAAATACCCTGCTAGGTGGCATTTTTAGGGTCACTACTATCTTCGCTTATTGTCACCTGGAACCCTGTGAATTGGAGTGGTAACCGAGATATTGAGATCCTGGACTTAAATCGAAGAGTCTCTCCCCACTTTCCCACATTCCCTTTAAGGTTTGGCAAGTATGGCATCACTGCATAGCTAGACAGGTTTGCTATTCAGGAGTCCAGGAAAGCTGGGTGACAAAGCTACCCAGCTTTCCCAGATACAGATATGTCTAAGAACAGGCATCCTCAACCTGCGGCCCTCCAGCTGCTGGGAAACTACAACTCCCATCATGCCCACTGTTATAGATTATATAAATGCATGATGGGAGTTGTAGTTCCCCAACAGCTGGAGGGCCGCAGTTTGAGGATGCCTGTCTAAGAAGCTGCCTCCCCAGACAGACAGACAGATACTGCATTATAATCAGCTCCCATTGTATAATCAGCTCCCATTGTATGCCAGCACCACACAAAAACCTATTCCCCACGGCTTTGACTCTGGTCACTCATTGTTTGGTGTGGAGCCAGATCATCCTTACCTCTAACTTTGGAGGGGACAGGTGTTCAGCACACAAAGGAGAAGGACAGGGCCAGGAAAGAGGAGCAGAAGGTCAGAGTAAGGCGGACAGCTGCCGGGTCACCCATGAGACTGCATTATCTGGGTGAGAGTCAAAAGAAGCACAAAGCCTAGACCTGAAGACACTGCTGAGCCCTAACATTACTCACATATGGCCGCCATGCCCTGCGGCCAACAGACATGGCTCGTATCAACCACGTGCAACTACAGGTGCCCATCCGGGGGAGAGTAACACTATAAGCGCCATGGTGATCTAATGCCCTCATTGTAAAGAATGTCAAGTATACCATTATTTGGGTGTGACCCATGCAGGGCCAGGACGAGGTATTTTGGTGCCATAGGCAAATGGCACCCCCTGGAAAAAATTTGGGTCCCCAGTCCTGACCTGACACATGGCAGACTCAGCTGTGCCCGCCCCAGCTAGGAGAAATGGAAAAAACCCAATCTGTGTTTGAAGTGTAGCCATCTTTTTTTGGAGGTGCGGCCATCTTTTTTTGGAGGTGCGGCCATCTTTTTTTGGAGGTGCGGCCATCTTTTTTTTGGGGAGGTGCGGCCATCTTTTTTTTGGGAGGTGCGGCCATCTTTTTTTGGAGGTGCGGCCATCTTTTTAGGAGGTGCGGCCATCTTTTTTGCAGGTGCGGCCATCTTTTTATTGCAGGTGTGGCCATCTTTTTTTTTGGGAGGTGCGGCCATCTTTTTTTTTGGGAGGTGCGGCCATCTTCTTTGGAGATGCGGCCATCATTTTTTGGAGGTGCGGCCATCTTTTTATTGCAGGTGTGGCCATCTTTTTTTTGAGGTGCGGCCATATGTTTATTTCAGGTGTGGCCATCTTTTTTTGGAGGTGCGGCCATTTTTTTTTGAGGTGGGGCCATATTTTTTTGAGGTGTGGCCATCTTTTTTTGGAGGTGCGGCCATCTTTTTTGGAGGTGCGGCCATCTTTTTTTGGTGTTGCGGCCATTTTTTTTGGTGGTGTGGCCATCTTTTTTTTGCGGGGGCGGCCATATTTTTTTTGCTGGTGCGGCCATCTTTTTTTTTGCAGGTGTGCCCATCTTTTTTTTGGAGGTGCGGCCATCTTTTTTGGAGGTGTGGCCATCTTTTTTTTTTTTTTTTGCAGGGGCGGTCATCTTTTTTTTTTGCAGGTGCGGCCATCTTTTTTTGGAGGTGCGGCCATATTTATTTTTGCAGGTGTGGCCATCTTTTTTTTGGAGGTGCAGCCATATTTTTTCGGAGGTGCGACCATTTTTTTTTTGCATGTGCGGCCATCTATTTTTACCAGGTGCGGACATATATATCTTGGAGGGGCGGCCATCTTTTTTTTGCGTGCTTCCATCTTTTTTTGGAGGTGCTGCCATCTCTTTTTGGAGGTGCAGTCTAAATGACATGTTATCTCTATCCTGTCGGTCAGTATGATTCTGATGGTTTTTCGTTAAATTATTTGTGAATTTGCCTCACATCTCCATTTTTAGAGACCAAGCCTTTTTTTTTTTTTCCCCCTGCCCCCTGTCTACAGACTAGTGTAAGGGCTCGTTTTTTGCAGACTGAAGTACGGTTTTCATTGGCACCATTTTTCGGATACCTGTGACTTTTTGATCGCTTTTCATTTCCGTTTTTAGAGAGGTAAAATGTCAGAAAACAGCCGCAATTTTGGTGGGGGATTTTTTTTAATGCCGCTCATTGTGCAGGATATGTAAGGTTATTTTATAATAGGTTTTTACAGATGCTCTGTTACCAAATATGTAGAGTTTTTCTATTGCTCTTTTTGCTTTTAAAGTAAGGAAAGAGGTAGCGTCTTTAAACTTTTAGGGCGCCATGTGTGAACGGGGCTGCATTTTTTGCTTTGCGCCAAATAAATTGCAGCCCTGTTCTATGGATGTATGAACCATCGTTTTATAACTTGGCGCAATCTGTGCCAGAGTCGACACTTTTGAATGCGCCAATGATGCAGGGACGCCCATTGTACATTACGCCAAAAGTGGCCCGAAGTTTGGCGCAAAACTGTCGTACAAATCCATACCAGTTTCAAAGTGTCAGAGCTGAGACTACTTTTGTCGTTGGACAGGACACATTTATAAAGTGCTGTGAGACACTTTCATACAGGCTGTCGGGTCCTACAATATTAAAAGCAGAGGTAGAACTGGCGAGTTGGCGCCAGGTTCACACACGTCTACCTACATTTTTTATTTTAGATTATTTTTACTTTTATCTTTGGTCCCTCTATGGTACTTGACCACTGGGGGCGCGAACACTTGTACACTATTCTGCAATAGTAATGTATAGCAGAACAGTGAACTATTATTACAGCTCTCCTATTATACTGGCCTTGGGCAGGGTGTGATAAGGGCAGTAAGATGGCAGCCTGGGGGCCTTCATTAGGCTTTCAGTTGTTGTGACTGCCGTTTGACACCCGGCGATTGCATTGCGGGGAAGCCAATCGGTAGGTGGTGGGGCACGCCTCCTGTAGAACTGCTATGTGATTGAATAGGCAGGATCACAGTTATCTCCTGTACTGCCTGCTGAAGGCACGATTGGAGCATGGAACCAACTGTATATTACAGCCAGCCCAGGGGCATAACTAAAGGGGTAGTAGACATAGCAGCTGCTACGGGACCTGGGCCCTTAGGGTAATATTGGTCTGGATATAGTGGGATTTGTTTGGTAACTGTATGAGAGGGAGCCCAATCCAAAAGTTTGCTATTCGGCCAAGGCTTCTCTAGTTATGCCCCTGAACTATCCCCATGCTCTGTCGGCCAGGACATGAGCTCACTCATGGCTTAGATGCCGCGGTCCATTGCGACCACAGAAGTTAAGGGGAAGAGAGAGGGAGGCAGCTCCGTCTGTCTACATTGGCCCCTCTGCAGCGCAATCACTGCTGATGCCTTCCCTAACCTAACAAAGGCTTCCAGGTTGCCTATGATGTCGCTATGCCCAGCCGTGTCCTGAGAGCTCAGCCAGGCATAGTGAGTGATAGTTTGCAATACATAGCAGTACAGCTGTGTACTGCTATGTATTGTAACTGTGATATAAAGATCACTGATTCAAATTCTTTGTGGGGCAAGTAAAAAAAAAAGTTAAAAAAGTTAAAAAAAAAAAAAAAAAAAAAGTTAAACGCAAAGATAAAATAAAAACATGTTTGTTGCCCTTTTCCCTTTACAAACAGCAATCCCCCAAAAAAGATCACCAATAAGTAAAGTATGCAGATTTGGTATTGCCGCGTGCGTAACGATCCAGCCTATAAATCTGTCACATTTTTTAAATTTTTATTTAACCTGCACGATGAACGTCGTAAAAAATAGTTACAGAATCACGTTTTTTGTTCATCTGACAGCACATAAAATGGAATATAAAGCAATCAAAAAGTTAAAAATTAATATTAATATTAAAGTTTTACCAACCAAAACGTCAGTTAGTCCCACAAAAAAAAAGCCCTTACACAGCTCTGTATACGGAAAAATAAAAAAGTTATGGCTTTCAGAAGACAGTGATGCAGAAATATTGTTTTACACTAGTAAAACACTTTTTTTTTTTTTTTAAGTGCTACAACATAAAAAAAACTATATAAATTGGATAACAGTGTAATCTTATCGACCTAGGGAGTAAAAACTTACATGTCACGATCATTGAAAGGTGAGGGCTGTTAAAAATAAAAAAAAACACTATTAGGATTGCAGTATTTTCTGCACCCTGCCTTACAAAAAATGGATTTAAAGGTGATCAAAAAGTCTTGTTCCCCCCAAAATGAAACCAATAAAAACATCAACTCATCCCACAAAAAACAAGCCCCTACACAGCTCAGCACACAGAAAAATAAAAACAGTAAGGCTCTCGCACTACGGCGATGCAAAAATGTGTTTTATTTTTTAAATTAAGAGTGTTTTTATTGTGTAAAAGCAGTAAAACATTAAAAAATACAAATTTGTAATCGTATTGACCTGCTGAGTAAAGTTACCATGTCATCTATACAGTACGGTGACCGCTGTAAAGAATAAAAAACACTGTGATATTTGGAAAATCAATAAAAAGTTTAAAAAAACACTACCAGGATTGCTGCATTTTGTTCACCCCGCCTCCCAAAATCATTGATAAAATGTGATCAACGTGTCATATAAACCACATACAACTCCATATACAGAAAAATAAAAAAGTTATGTCTGTCAGACTCTGACAACATAAAAACACAATTTTTTGCAAATACATCTCTATTGTGTAAAAGTAATAAAACATAACAAACTATAACATTGATATCACTGTAATTGTACCAACTGCACAGTAAAGTTATCCTGTCATTTATATGTCGCATAGCGAAGACTGTAAAAAATGAAGCCCAAAAACAGTGTTAAATGTTAAATCCTAAATGAGGCGACTTCTGGAAGGTTTCACCTGTTCTGGTACTTTGGGGGCCTGGCAAATGCAACATGGCACCAACCAAAATCTTCGTTCCAAAAGCCAAATAGGGCTCCCTCTCTTGTACGCCCTGCCATGCGCCCAAACAGCAGTTTACACCATAGTTGCCAACTTTTGAAAATGAAAAAGCAGGAGATTGAAGAGGGCGGCGCGCGGCAAAAATTTGCATGGACACGCCCATCTTTTTGTGCCACGCCCCTTCAATAAGCCACACCCACTCCGTCTAACTGCATAATGGCTTTGGAAGAAAGCCAGGTAGATGCTCTTATAGCCAGGTAGTAGCGCCCCCATAACCAGGTAGTGCCCCTTACAGGCAGGTAGTTGCTCCCTTTTTTAGCCAGGTAGATGCCCCCCTTTGTTGTAGCCAGGGAGTTTCTCCCTTCATTAGCCAGGTAGTTGCCCCTTCATTAGGCAGGTAGTTGTCCCCTTTGTAGTCAGGTATCCCCCTTCATTAGCCAGGTAGTTGCCCCCTTCATTAGCCAGGTAGTTGCCCCCTTCATTAGCCAGGTTGTTGCCCCCTTCATTAGCCAGGTAGTTGCCCCCTTCATTAGCCAGGTAGTTGCCCCTTCATTAGCCAGGTAGTTGCCCCCTTCATTAGCCAGGTAGTTGTCCCCTTCATTAGCCAGGTAGTTGCCCCCTTTGTAGCCAGGTAGCCCCCTTCATTAGCCAGGTAGTTGCCCCCTTCATTAGCCAGGTAGTTGCCCCTTCATTAGCCAGGTAGTTGCCCCCTTCATTAGCCAGGTAGTTGCCCCCTTCATTAGCCAGGTAGTTGCCCCCTTCATTAGCCAGGTAGTTGCCCCCTTCATTAGCCAGGTAGTTGCCCCCTTCATTAGCCAGGTAGTTGCCCCCCTATAGCTAATACAAATAAAATAATAAAAGTCACTTACCAGGCTCCTTGCAGCACGGCCAGCTCCGGCCGATCTCCTCAGCGTTGCAGGGGGAGTGAGAGCAGCCGCGCGTCACTCCCCCTGCGACGCTGACCTGTATGTACAGCGCACACCGGCCGGCGCTGTACATACAGGGGGAAAGGGTGGAGGGGAACGATCCCTCCTCCCTGTACAGTGAGACGCGCCACTACTCTGGCGCCGCGGCGGGAGGAATGCCAACTCTGCCGGGAGGGCGGGGGCGGCCCCAATTAGCGGGACCCCCCCGCCAAAAGCGGGAGAATTGGCATGTATGGTTTACACCCACATATAGGGTACTGTCGAACTCGGAAGAAATTGCGTAACAAATTTTGGGTGCTTTTTTTCCAGGATTGTTTGTGAAAATGAAACATTTTCAGCTGTTGGAAAAAAAATTAATTTTTAATTTTCACAGCCTAACGCTAAAAAAAATTTGTGAAACACCTGTGGGGTCGATATCCTCACTGCACCCCTGGATATATTCCTCAATGGGTGTAGTTTCCAATATGGGGTCTTTTTAGGGCTCTTTATTAAGTTTTAGCACCTTAGGGCGTCCGCAAACTTGTAATGGTGCCTAATGAAAATCGTATTGAAAATGCTCCTCCTACTCTGAGGCTTATGTTTGAGCCAAATCGCGCACTAGGGCCACATATGTGATATCACTAAAAACAGCAGAATCTGGGGAATCAATATTGAGTTGCATTTTCTTGGTTACATCTGTTGTGTTTTCCAGTGAAGAATGGATAGAAAATCTGCAAAAAAGTGAAATTTTAAATTTCGCGTCCACTTTACTTTAATTTCTGTGCAACACCTAGAGGGTTAATAAACTTCCTAAACTCTGTTTTGAATAATTTAAGAGGTGCAGTTTCTTAGATTAAGTCATTTATTAGGATATCTAACATACAGGCCCCCCAAAGCCATGTCAGAACTGGACTGGTCATTAAAAAACCTCTATGTTGCAAAAAAATTTTTAAAATGTGAAAAAATTACTACTAAATTTATGTCATATAATGTTGTAAAAAAAAAAAAAGACATTTAAAAAATGATTCCAGCATACTGTAGACATATGGTAGATGCTAGTTATAAACAACTTTGTGTGGTATAACCATCTGTCTTTTTTTTTGAACTTTAAAAAATTGCAATTTTTTCTAAATTTTCACAACATTTTGATATTTTTTACAAATAAACAAGGATTTTGTGAACCAAGATTTATTACTAGCATAAAGCACAATGTGTGACAAGTCTCTGAATCACATGGATAGGTAAAAGTATCAAAAAGTTATTCCCACATAAAGTGACACATGTCAGATTTCAAAACGGGGGTCTGTCAGGAAGGTCATGAGGCCCAGTCTTCTTTATTTCCTGGCCGTGTGTTGTCTTTGCAACTGAGGTTGTGTTACAATGAATATGTCTAGACCTGGGGTCTCAAACACACAGGCCACATGCGGCACTAGAGGCTATCATCTGTGGTCTGCTGAAGCTCCTGAGACTTCCTCAGGGATGCAGAGGTCCCACACTTACGAGCAAGATCGGAGATTATTCCAGTCCTAGCCGTTTAGCCCGTTTAAGGGCATGTTAGGGATTTGACAGTGTGGGGGGGACTCCCTTAGTTCTCTATTAGCTCCCTACTGTGTGATTGCCTTGACAGCCGGAGGCCTACCAACGACCTCCAATTTATCTATGACATAGGCCTGCTAGGGCACACATATTTGTCATGGCTGCGTGCGTAATGACCTAGGCCATAGCTTTGGTCATGGTATCATTTGAAAGGAATGCGATCAAGTAAAAAATTTTTCTATGTGTAGACCATTCACTTGGCTGACTTTGAGACCCCTGGTCTAGACAATTCTCTTTGAGCTAAACACAGCAGCAGCATACATCTCTTTCTTTGTCATAAAACATATAAATGGCTCCAGTGTTGGACTGGACCCACCAGTGGAGTTAGTTGATACTTGGGACCCACCAGTGGAGTTGATTACTGGGGACCACCAGTGGAGATAGTTTTTGGGGCCCACCAGTGGAGGTGATTCTTGGGGCCCACCAGTGGAGGTGATTATTGGGACCACCAGTGGAGATGATTCTTGGGGCCACCAGTTAAGTTGAATTTTTGGGGCCACCAGTTAAGTTGATTCTTGGGGCCCACCAGTGAAGTGATTCTTGGGCCCCACTAGTGGAGTTGATTCTTCGGGCCCACCAGTGAAGTTGATTCTTGGGGCCACCAGTGGAGTTGATTCTTGGGGCCACCAGTGGAGTTGATTCGTGGGGTCACCAGTGGAGGTGATTCTTGGCTTACCAGTGGAGGTGATTCTTGGAGCCACCAGTAGTTGGTTCTTGGGGCCCACCAGTGGAGTTGATTCTTGGGCTCACCAGTGGAGTTGATTCTTGGGGCTACCAGTGGAGTTGATTCTTGGGGCCACCAGTGGAGTTGAGTCTTGGGGCCACTAGTGAAGTCGATTCTTGGGGCCCACCAGTGTGGTTGATTCTTGGGGTCCACCAGTGGAGTTGATTCTTGGGGCCACCAGTGGAGTTGATTCCTGGGGTCACCAGTGGAGGTGATTCTTGGCTTACCAGTGGAGGTGATTCTTGGAGCACAGTGTTGGTTCTTGGGGCCACCAGTGGAGTTGATTCTTGAGCTCACCAGTGGAGTTGATTCTTGGGCTACCAGTGGAGTTGATTCTTGGGGCCACCGTGATTGAGTTTGGGGGATAGTGAAGTCGATTCTTGGGGCCCACCAGTGAGGTTGATTCTTGGGGCCACCAGTTGAGTTGATTTTTGGGGCCACCAGTGGAGTTGATTCTTGGGGCCCAGCAGTGGAGTTGATTCTTGGGGCCCACCAGTGGAGATGATTCTTGGGTCCACCAGTGGAGTTGATTCTTGGGGCCACTAGTGGAGTTGATTCTTGGGGCCACCAGTGGTTGAGTCTTTGGGCCCATGAAGTCATTCTTGGGGCCCACCAGTGAGGTTGATTTTTGGGGCCCACCAGTGGAGTTGATTTTTGGGGCCACCAGTGGAGCTCATTCTTGGGGCCACCAGTGGAGTTGATTCTTGGGGCCACCAGTGGAGTTGATTCTTGGAGCCACCAGTGGAGTTGATTCTTGGGGCCACCAGTGGAGTTGATTCTTGGAGCACCATGATTGATTCTTGGGGCCACAGTGGAGTTGATTCTTGGAGCCACCAGTGAGGTTGATTCTTGGGGTCCACCAGTGGAGTTGATTCTTGGGGCCATCAGTGGAGATGATTCTTAGGCCCACCAGTGGGGTTGATTTTTGGGGCCCCCAGTGCAGTTGATTCTTGGGGCCCCCAGTGGAGTTGATTCTTGGGGCCACCAGTGGAATTGATTCTTGGAGCCAGCAGTGGAGTTGATTCTTGGGGCCCACCAGTGAGGTTCATTTTTGGAGCCACCAGTGAGGTTCATTCTTGGGGCCACCAGTGGAGTTGATTCTTGGGTCCCATCCATGGAGTTGATTCTTGGGGCCACCAGTGGAGTTGATTCTTGGGTCCCATCCGTGGAGTTGATTCTTGGGGCCACCAGTGGAGTTGATTCTTGGGGCCACCAGTGGAGGGGATTCTTGGGGCCACCAGTGGAGTTGATTCTTGGGGCCACCAGTGGAGTTGATTCTTGGAGCCACCAGTGGAGTTGATTCTTGGAGCCACCAGTGGAGCTGATTCTTGGGGCCACCAGTGGAGGTGATTCTTGGGGCCACCAGTGGAGTTGATTCTTGGGGCCCACCAGTGGAGATGATTCTTGGAGCCACCAGTGGAGTTGATTCTTGGAGCCACCAGTGGAGGTAATTCTTGGAGCCACCAGTGGAGTTGATTCTTGGAGCCACCAGTGGTATTGATTCTTGGGGACACTCCTTCAGCTACTGCACATGCCTCTTGCTTTCTCTATTTCTCTGTCTTCACTCAATGAAAAGTAACCTCAGTCCCGTCATGACCAGGGGCCCACCGAGGGCCGATCTGAGTCTAAATGGATCCTGAAGGCAGTGGTAAAGCATCTTTATCTACGCTGATACACTGTAACAGACTGCAGCTGTGTGAGCAGGACTAAGCACAGGCTTTCAGTCTATTGGGACAATCTTAGGCCAGCTGAGCTGAGAAGTAATGAGCGTCTCCATTCACTTAGCAGTATGACAGTCCGAAGCCATTTGTATCTGGTCACCGTGCCCTGATATCCGCAGAATGCAGCTGCCCCGGTGTCCCCCCTGGCGTGTATGATACATGGGGGTCACATAAAGTTTACCCGTATTTGGGAGTGGGGGGTGGAGGCGAATGCTCCTCTCTTATTGCAAACAGCAAATCATGGAGGGAGCAAAGGCAACAGGCGATGAGTGTGCAGCGTCCCCTCCTGATGAGACGCCCTCATTAGTCTCCAGAGAGGCAGATGAGCCCGGCCCAGCACAAGAGACATGATAGTACATGGAGGGCCGGACATGGAGACCCTCACACAGCTCCGCTACTGATGGAAACTGCTGCAGAACATCTTGGCAAAGGCGGTGATTAGTCAAGGTAGAAAGTGCCTGAGGAGACATTACTGTTATTACATGACACGATGGAAAGGAAAGGCTTAGATATACTGAAACCTTATCCCATATGAAAAGTTTAGATATACAGTGTCACACATGATGGGCATAGAAACACTAAGAAAGTATCACCCACGATAGGCTTAGATACACTTAGAAAGTATCACCTATGATAGGGTTAGATACACTGAAACTGTATCCCATATGAAATGTTTAGATACACAGACGGTGTCACACATGAAAGGCATAGAAACAATAAGAAAGTATCACCCATGTTAGGCTTAGATACACTAAGGCACTACCACACATGATAGGCTTAGATACACTAAGAAAGTATCACCCATGATAGGCTTAGATACACTGAGACACACATGATAGACTTAGATATATTAAGAAAGTATCAGCCATGATAGGGTTAGATACACTGAGACACTACCATACATGATAAGTTTAGATACTCTAAGAAACAGGGCTGCCATCAGTCATCTATTAACCGTTTCAGGCCCCATACAGCCAAATCAAATGGGGCCCCAGTTCCTATTTTTTAACATATCAGTGGGCCCCTTTTTGATTAGGACCCCTGACAGGAGTACTGCCCGAACTGCCCTATTGACACCCCTGCTAAGAAAGTATCACCCATGATAGGTTTAGATACACTGAGACACACATAGTTACATAGTTTGTCAGGCTGAAAAAAGACATACGTCCATCCAGTTCAGCCCATTTTGCTAAAGTGTTAAAGTGTTGATCCAGAGGAAGTCCCTGGATCAATGCCCCTTCTCCAGAATCCTGGTCACTATAACTTGTTATGTTATCACACTCCAGAAATGCATCCAGACCCTTCTTGAACTCTGTTAGTGAATTCACCAGGACAATTTCCTTTGGCAGAGAGTTCCACAGTCTCACCGCTCTAACAGTAAAGAATCCCTTTCTATGTTTATGTAGAAACTTTCTTTCCTCAAGACATAGAGGACGTCTCCTTATTCTTGATACAGTCCTGGGTATAAATAAATCTTTAGACATGATAGACTTGGATACATTAAGAAAGTATCAGCCGTGATAGGCCTAGATACACTGAGACGACATCATTCATGAAATAACTGTGCTAAAAGACAAAAAAGGGAGAAGCGCTCATATAGCAAGAAACGCGTAGTCTGTCCTATCTTTATGTTACAATAAATTGTCCAATTTTATGTTATAGGCCCAGTCTAGCGCCTTATGTTCCTCCCTTTTTACTCACCCTTTTTATTAAGTGGTGAAATAACCTAGTCATGAAATAACTGGATACACTGAAAGTATCACACATAAAAGGATTAGATACATATAGACTATCACACATAAATGTTGAAATACACTAAGATAGTATCACCCATGATAGGCATATATACATGGAGACAACGCACATTCAAGATTTAGATGCACTGAGAAAGAATCACACATGAAAGGATTAGTACCTAAAAGCATCACACATGAAAGGATTAGATACACTAAGAATATACCCCGTTTCCCCGAAAATAAGACAGTGTTTTATATTAATTTTTGCTCCTAAGGATGAGCTAAGACTTATTTTTAGGGATGTGTTAATATACTGTAGTGATTTCATCACACACATCAGCATAAGCAGCCAAACTCTGAATTGCATTAAAAAAATCCACTATGTCTTATTTTTGGGGAAACAGGAATAACATAGACTTAGATACACTAAGACATTATCACATATGATAGGCTTAGATACACTGATATAGAATCACATACTGTATTGTTGGCTTAGATATACTTAAACAGTATCACATACAGTATAATAAGTTTAGAAACCCATAAATAGTATCATACATGATAGGCTTAGATACGCAGAGATAGTACTACATATGACACATATACATAAAGAGTATGACACATGACAGGCTTAGATACACCCAGTATAGTATCACACATGATGGGTTTAGATATTAACAGACAGTATTACACATGACACATACAGTGGGGGAAAAAAGTATTTAGTCAGCCCCCAATTGTGCAAGTTCTCCCACTTACAAAGATGAGAGGCCTGTAATTGACATCATAGGTCGACCTCAACTATGAGAAAAAAATGAGAAAAAAAATCCAGAAAATCCCATTGTTGTTTTGGAAAAAAATTTTTTTGGGAAAAATTATGGGGGAAAAAAAGTTTTTGGGTCAAAAACAAAAGTTCCTCAATACTTTGTTCTATTTCCTTTTTTGGGCAATGACAGAGGAAAACTTCTTTTTCTGTCTTCAAAAGGTTGGCACAAAACTTTTCCCGGTAGGGGGGCCCCATTCCTCCCGCAGTTTTCCCCCAAAGGGAGCAGGGATTTTTTTGGGGGGTCACTGGGCAAAATGGACTTTCCCAAACTCCCCCAAAATTTTTTCCCATGGGGTTGAGAATTGGGGTTGGGGTTGGTTTGGGGCCCACTCCAGGCCCTTGAAAGGGTTTTCTTCCCAAAAGCCCTCCTTCTTTTCCCCTGGGGGGTTTTCCCAAGGGACCCATTGTAAATGCTAAAAGCCCCAGCCACGTTTCTCTTCAATGCCCTTGCTGGGGAAAGAGTTTTGACTCAAAATCTTACAATACAGGGCCCCCTTTTCATTTTTTTCATGTACAGGGATAAAATTTCGCCCGGGGCCCCCTTTGCGGGGAAAACAAAAAAAGGACAGAAATCAACCTGACAGGCTTAGAAACATTTAGGTTTATTTAACATAAAAAACAGGTTTTAATACATTGATTTAGAAATTACATATTGAGGTTTAAAGTTTACCCCGGGAGACAGTGTTACAAATAATAGGCTTAGGTACTCGGAAATAGTATTACACATGATTGGCTTAGATACAAAAAGCTAGTACTACACATAATACGTACACTGAGAGAGTATCACACATGACAGGCTTAGATACACAGGATTGTATCACACATACTGGATTTTGATACACACGGATAGTATTACACATGATCCAGGCACAGAGACAGTATCACATTGTATAACCTGAGACACTATCAATTTTGATAGGCCCTTTGATACAATAAGGCCCGGGATAACCCCCTGATTGAATGTGGGGGAGGAGAAACCCCCGGACTTGATATGGAAGTCCCCCGGAGGCGGGCTCTTCGGTTGTTCTCTCTCACGTACTTTGAGGAGACAGGAGCGGATGATAAGACATAAGAGCGCATAGAAACCTGCAGATTATTCCTCTCAGATTACAGAGCGGATGCAGCTGCTGGGACCTCAGCTCCCCTAATGTGGCCGCTCTCACTTATCAGCAGTGCTAAAACCGGACCCCTCATCTCAGGGCCCCCCCTGCAAGTACCCGTATTTATACCGGCCAAAGGGGTTCCAAAAAGTCCCTTTCATACAGATGTCAAACAGGAACCCACAGGGTTTTTTTGGGTCAAGTACAACAGAAAAATGGGGCGCCCCCTTCTACAGGTCAGCCAAAAACAAAATGGGCCCCATGTATGAAAAATGTCTAGGGCCCAAAACCCCTTTTTTGTTGGGTCATAAATTTGTTGGTTCTATGGGTTTGATTTGGGTCCCCATGGGGTCTGATTGGTTCCCATGGGTTTTGATTGGTTTCATGGGTTTTTTTTGGCCCATGGGGTCTGATTGGTTTCCCCAAAGGGCTCCTGATTTTTTCCCGGGCTTGAATTTGGGTTTCTATGGGGTTCTATTTTGGGTAGGGGTCTATTGTTGCTAGGGCTCTGATTGGTGGGGGGTTTTCCCATGGGCTCTGATTGGTTTTTTATGGCCTTTTTATTTGGTTTTATGGGCTTGATTGGGTTTTTGGGCTCTGGGTTTGTTGTATGGGCCCCTTTTTTGTTGCTATGGCTCTGTTGGTTCTATGACTCTTATTGGGCCTATGGGGTTTTTGATGGTCCCGGTTGCTATAAGCTCTGATTGGTTCTATGAGCTCTGATTGGTTGCTAATGGGCTCTGGTTGCTATAAGCTCTGATTGGTTGCTATGGGCTCTGATTGGTTGCTATGAGCTCTGATTGGTTGCTATGGACTCTGTTTGGTTGCTATGGACTCTGGTTGCTATGGGCAACAAGGACAATCTTACAGCTAGACAGTTTTCATACATGTCCCCCTATGGGCTCTGGTTGCTATGGGCTATGATTGGTTGCTATGGGCTCTGATTGGTTGCTATGGGCTCTGATTGGTTGCTATGAGCTCTTATTGGTTGCTATGAGCTCTGATTGGTTGCTATGAGCTCTGATTGGTTGCTATGGGCTCTGATTGGTTTCTAAGGGCTCTGATTGGTTGCTATGAGCTCTGATTGGTCGCTATGGACTCTGGTTTCTATGGGTAACAAGGACAGTCTTACAGCTAGACAGTTTTCATACATGTCCCCCTTTATCATTGTTACCTTTGCGCTGCGGCGCCATTTTCTGCGACCAATGACTTTTTCATTCTTCCGTCTATGGATCTGAGGGCTCGTTTTTTTTTGGGGGGGGGGGGTTTGCGGGCTGAAGAGAACTCTTTATTGGTACTATTCTGGGATACAGGCAATTTTTTTTATCACTTTTTATTCAAATTTTTTGGGGACATGAAATAACTGAAAAAAACTGTCATTTTTGCCGTCAGGAGTCTTTCCTCTCTGTCGTGCAGCCTATGGGATAAAGGATCTATTTAAAGAATTCTGTTTTACAGATGAGCTGATCAGGGCCGTTCCTAGGCTAAATTTCACTCAGGGCGAGATGAAGAAACTTGCCCCCTCCCCCCTCCACCCACCCCATGTAACATAATGTGCCACAATGAAACACAGTGCATCACCATCAACCAAAGCCAAAATATACAAAAAGCTTTCCCACAATATGCTACATATAAAATTACTAAATAATAGTCATCCAGATCCCAAAATAACACCGCTACACCAACCAGAACCCCAAGACCAACTAAGACCACATATCACCAGCACAGTGACCGATTAATACTACCACATCATGACCACATATCACCACATAGTGACCAAATACAGCAACACCGTGACCACATATCACCAGCAAATAGTGACTGAATAATACAAACTGACCATTACTGAATACAAACCATTATACTTCAACCAATATTACAAGCATACAGTGGTGGAACCCCCCTTTAACACAGGCTCTGCCCCCATTTAAATGGTTCAGTAAAGTATATTAGTGACTCACAGGAGATGTCTCTGAAGAGTTGTTCTCTTTCCTTCTTTTCTTCTCCATCTGTCCAGGGACCCGCAATTTAAGACAACTCCCGACCTTCACTGTACAATTTACAAAACAATATCTTAAGACTCCTCAATTATCAGCACCTTTCCAATTCCCCATCTCTATTTAAAACTCCCCCTTTATAGCACCTCATTGGTAGCCATGTAATATGCCCCCTGTAGCCACGTAGTAGCCCCTATAGCCAGGTAGTAACCCCTGGAGCCAGTGATGCCCCATTGTAGCCAGGAGATGCCCCCAGTAGCCAGTGATGCCCCCCTGTAGCAAGTAGATGCCCTCCTTTTAGTCCCGGATGCCCCCCTGTAGCCCGAGATGCCCCCTGTAGCCAGTTGATGCCCCCTGTAGCCCGTTGATGCCCCTGTTATCAGTAGATGCCCCCTGTTATCAGTAGATGCCTCTGTAGCCAGTGATGCCCCCGGTAGCCAGAGTGCCCCCCATAGTAGCCATGATGCCCCCCCCTTTTAGCCCGTGATGCCCCCCCCTTTTAGCAAATGTGCCCCCATTGAAGCCAGTGATGCCCCCGGTTATCAGTAGATGCCCCCTTTAGCCAGTGATGCCCCCCTTGTAGCCAGAGATGCCCCCTTTTTAGCTAGTGGCCCCCATTGTACCAGCCCCGATGCCCCCATGTAGCCAGTTGATGCCCCCTGTAGCCAGTAGATGCCCCCTTTTAGCCAGTAATGCCCCTTGCCAGTGATTTCCCCACCCTGTAGCCAGAGATGCCACCCTGTAGCCAGTGTGCCCTCATTGTAGCCAGTGTGCCCTCATTGTAGCCAGTGTGCCCCCCTTGTAGCCAGTAGAAGCCCCTCTTGTAGCCAGGATGCCCCCCTTGTAGCCCGTGATGCCCCCTTGTAGCCAGGATGCCCCACCTGTAGCCAGTGTGTCCCCTTGTAGCCAGTCTGCCTCCATTGTAGCCAGTGATGCCCCCGTAGCCAGTGATGCCCCCCTTGTAGCCAGTGATGTCACCTGTAAGTAATTATAAAATAGCAAAATATACTCCCTGGGTCCGGGGGCGTCCGGGCCGGAAGCCGCTCAGCAAATGGAGCTGTGAGCGGTGTAAGCGGAGTTTACCGTCATCACGTTTTACGCTGTCACGCAGCCCAGGGATCTCCTCGGGCAAGCTGCCGCCGAGGAATTCGAAGGCGTCACGGGGGCGCGGTGAAAGCCATGCGCCCCCTGCGACGCTGATACGGGGAGGAGTCAGGAGGGAATGATCCGTCCGCCCTCCTGAGCTGTGGCTCTGCGCGACTGGTATAAACAGTGCGTAGAGTCAAGGGGCGATCCTCCGGCGGGCAGGGCGGCGCCCCTCGGGTGAGCGGGCCTCGGCCGCCCCGGGCGACCGCACGCCCTGCCCGCCCTAGGAACGGGCCCTGGGGGTGATACCATTAAGGCACCTTATTTATTTGTAAACTGGCAAAAGGGGGTGATTTTTTTTTTTTTTTGGATTTTGAAACCTTTTTTTTTGTTTGTACTTTTAGCCCCCCCCCCGCCCGCCGAATGCGCGATCACTAGGGGGCGCAAGCGCCTGTACACCAGGCTGCATTATATACATTATACAGAAGGGAGTACTGTGATGGCGCTCCCATTACTTCCTGCTTATGGCAGGATGCAATAGGAATACTAACATGCCAGCTATGGAAGCCTTTGTTAGCCTTCTGGTTGCCACTGCAAACCCTTGAACACCCACAATTTTGGGTGATTGCGGCTGCAATTGCTGAGGTGATAACGGGTTAAAAAAGCAGGGATTGATGCCTTTGGGGCACTATGGTGTGACCGCTACCTCTGCACCCCTTACAGCTCCACGCTTGCACCCTGCCTTGCTGCAAATCACCAACCACATCAATGCTCACTTACTGAAAAGCTTGAATATCAAGAGGCAGGATGTGGACATTGATGTCAATGTCAATTTCAATCAATACAATGTTCCTATGACAACTCTGATTGGACAAAGGAAGCATTCCAGCAGGGACTAGTCATGGGGGCACTCAGTGCCAGTGAGACTGGAAAAATAAAAACATTCCCCCACCCACCCAAAACCATCTGTCCTCCAACCAAGCAGGAAACAGGTTTGCACTAACATGGCGCCTTCTATAAACAAGAGTGGCAGCATGCGGCCCGGCACCTGGCCCCCGTGACCGACCCCAGTTACTGCAGGAATGTGTGCGCATTGCTTGGCATTGGCTGCTGGTCCTGTTAACTACAGATGTAAAGTGAGAGGGAGTCACATCCCGGCACCGTATACATCTATACACTGCCATAGACATAGCACCAGGCTGTATTCTTCTCTAATGGGACACTTTCATCTATCACTTATCTGATTTCATAAGTATCTATCCCATATCTCCCTATCTATGTCATATCTATCGCCTATCACAGCTATTTCTTTAACTATCTCATATTTATAATATATCTATCACATCTATTGCATATCTATCTATCTATCTAATATCTATCTATCTCCTATCTATCTATCTATCTATCTATCTCATATCTATCTATCTAATATCTATCTATCTCCTATCTATCTATCTCATATCTATCTATCTATCTCCTATCTATCTATCTCCTATCTATCCATCTCCTATCTATCTATCTATCTATCTATCTCATATCTATCTATCTATCTATCTCATATCTATCTAATATCTATCTATCTCCTATCTATCCATCTTATATCTATCTATCTATCTATCTATCTCATATCTATCTATCTCATATCTCTCTATCTATCTATCTCATATCTATCTATCTCATATCAATCTATCTATCTATCTATCTATCTCATATCTATCTATCTATCTCATATCTATCTATCTATCTCATATCTATCTATCTATCTCATATCTATCTATCTCCTATCTATCTCATATCTATCTATCTATCCCATATCTATCTATCTATCTATCTATCTATCTCCTATCTATCCCATATCTATCTATCTCATATCTATCTATCCCATATCTATCTATCTATCTATCCCATATCTATCTATCTATCTCATATCTATCTATCTATCTCATATCTATCTATCAATCTATCTATCTATGTCATATCCATCTATCTATCTCATATCTATCTATCTATCTATCTATCTATCTATCTATCTATCTATCTATCCCATATCTATCTATCCTATATCTATAATCTATCTATCATATATCTATCTATCCCATATCTATCTATCTATCTCATATCTATCTATCTATCTCCTATCTATCTATCTCATTTCTATCTATCTATCTCTTATCTATCTATCTATCTATCTATCACATATCTATCTATCTATCTATCTATCCATCTATCTATCTATCTATCTCATATATGTCTATTGCCGAAAAAACCCTACAACAGTCAAAGTGTAAAAAAAAATCTGAAATACTTGTCTGCCCCTGTGGCATTGTTAATAAACGTATGTCTATCTTTTTATCTATCAGTTATAGATAATCATCGGGTGTTGGTTGTGGGTCCAGAAGAAGAATGCTGCTATATCTGATTCTGGGAAAGCTGGGTGATAGATTCCAGTCTCCACTGTCAGTGCTGTGCAGCACAGGTCCCATCATAGCAGGGAGGCAGTGGATGACAGCAAGCAGTGGTGAGGAGCTGCGGCAGCACTCGTGCACTTTATAAAGTCAGCATTCTTCGCCAGTCCCTGAATCAGCAGGTGCAGGGCCACAAATCCAGGTCTCTGACACTGTCGCCAGCAAGAGGTGACCTTCCGGGCTCGACACGAAGACCCCAGCAAATGCCGACTCGCTGCGAAGGAGAAAGGGCTGGAGAGGAATGTGGCACCGTCTAAGTATAGGGCCCCCCCGGCCTCCATACATAATAGCATCCATGTACCGAACTAGAACGTACACTCCTGGGGTCGGGGTAGTGCTAAAAAGCAACTACAAAATGAGGTATATAAGACTACTTAGTCAAACGAACAAAAGTTTAATTAGGACGTAACAGGAGATAAAAAGTATATGGACCACGCGTTTCACGCTAAGCAGCTTTTTTTTCGGGTCCCTTGCACAACACCACCAGGTTAGTGCAATACTGACCAAAAACTATTCATCCGTCCAAACACTCTGCACTAGGGGCCCCGTCTTGTGTTTTGTTTTTCGCCATACAGCAAACATGTATAAAGGCTACAGATAGGCTGGAAATAAGAAAAGTCATTAGAATAGCATGTCAGTGATAGAAACTATGGTACTGATCCTGCTTGGTGGACCACAGGTCCCAGCAATACCTGTGCTGTGCCGGCTCTTGCTGTATGTAGAATAAGGCTGAGAGCAGCAAAAATACATTTCAACACTGATCACCTTCTGATAAAAATTTCTTTCATTTAATGTGGTGAATAAAAAGAAATGAATAAAAATCTGAACATTTTATTTTTAACATAATTCAGAAAAATATAGGTCGGTTATTTCATTTAAAATGAATTTTAGATTATATTAATTTTAAATACATTTTATAGATTTTTATATTTTTGGGATATTATAGATTTTTATATTAATTTTATATGATAACTTTTTAAAAAAATTTAAATAATTTAATTTTCCATAGTTTGACAATGATCATAAATTACTTTTTATTATTGCACTGGTGGAAGTTGAGAAATAAGGGACATTTTTTGCCCTAACTGCAAATCCAGTTCCTCAGGGTCAGGCAGAGCACATTGACATAGGTCTGCCTGTCCGAGCGCCTAGTTTTGCCGAACTACATTCATATTATATGTGTCTAATAGTTTGAGTGTGGTGCGACGCCCCCAGAACCAATGAATGCTGCACTAACTTACTGAGAAGTACGACTGTCTAGTGTCTAGTCTCAGACAGTATTCATACATCTGGCCCAATGTGTTTAGCTCACCAAGAACTTCCAAGACTGAACACAATTGTAGCAAACCCTCGGCGGTGAGAAGAATTTGGGGTTTCAGTCTCTGGATATAAACAAGAATGTCTACATTTACTGGCAGCAAGTAGAAAACTTTAAAAAGTACAATATAATGTATTACCTACCCCAGACCACCAGGAGTATTATATAATATAATGTATTACCTACCCCAGACCACCAGGAGTATTATATAATATAATGTATTACCTACCCCAGACCACCAGGAGTATTATATAATATAATGTATTACCTACCCCAGACCACCAGGAGTATTATATAATATAATGTATTACCTACCTCAGACCACCAGGAGTATTATATTATATAATGTATTAGCTACCCGAGTCCACCAGGAATATTACATAATATAATGTATTATCTACCACAGACCACCAGGAGTATTATATAATATAATGTATTACCTACCCCAGACCACCAGGAGTATTATATAATATAATGTATTACCTACCCCAGACCACCAGGAGTATTATATAATATAATGTATTACCTACCCCAGACCACCAGGAGTATTATATAATGTATTACCTACCCCAGACCACCAGGAGTATTATATTATATAATGTATTAGCTACCTCAGACCACCAGGAGTATTATATAATATAATGTATTACCTACCCAAGATCACCAGGAGAATTATATAATATAATGTATTACCTACCTCAGACCACCAGGAATATTATATAATATAATGTATTACCTACCTCAGACCACCAGGAGAATTATATAATATAATGTATTACCTACCCCAGATCACCAGGAGAATTATATAATATAATGTATTAGCTACCTTAGACCACCAGGAGTATTATATAATATAATGTATTACCTACCTCAGACCACCAGGAGTATTATATAATATAATGTATTACCTACCCCAGACCACCAGGAGAATTATATAATATTATGTATTTCCTACCTCAGACCACCAGGAGTATTATATAATATAATGTATAACCTACCCCATACCACCAGGAGAATTATATAATATTATGTATTTCCTACCACAGACCACCAGGAGTATTATATTATATAATGTATTAGCTACCTCAGACCACCAGGAGTATTACATAATATAATGTATAACCTACCCCAGACCACCCGGAGTATTATATTATATAATGTATTACCTACCCCAGACCACCAGGAGTATTATATAATGTATTACCTACCCCAGACCACCAGGAGTATTATATTATATAATGTATTAGCTACCTCAGACCACCAGGAATATTACATAATATAATGTATTACCTACCCCAGACAACCAGGAGTATTATACAATATAATGTGTTACCTACCTCAGACCACCAGTAATGTTATAAAGTTTTAAGTATTATCCAGCCCAAATCAACAGGAATAATATATAATGTATTACCTATCCCAGACCACCAGGAGTATTATACAATACTAAGCATTATCCATCCCAGACCACCATGTTTATAGATCACAACCATCTTTTCTTCCACTACCAAAAGTAGGGGCCATGGACCAGGGACTCTCAATGTGAATTCTGTTTGAAACCAAATCTTATTAACAATTTTCTGGGGCCGGTGATGTGAATGAAAATGACTCTCAACTGCAGCAATGCCCCCCCCCCTTCTCGACAGACAATGATGTGGTCCATGAATGGATCAGCCTATAACCAAATCACAAGACCTGTGGCTTTCCAGGTGATATATGTCTCTCCGGGATCTTCTGTGACCTGTAGTTCTACAGACAATGACAGTGTCGCAGGTCACTCAATGATGTCAGTTTTGGATTATCTGAACCGCACCAATACAGAACATGAAATTTCTAATTGACTTCTGTATGGCATAATGCAGCCTGATGAACATAGGGCAGTGATGAACATAGGGCAATGATGAACATAGGGCAGTGATGAACATAGGGCATGCTGCATCGGAGGAAGCGAATGGTGCACTGCTCCGATGGTGCTGTCCCCTCCTGAACCGCTCATTATAAGAGGGGCGTACTTTAAAGATTTCCCCTCACCCACTTCTATTTATCACAGGACGCTGCAACTGCACAGGTGTAATGATAGAAGTCTCTATAAGTTATGTGCCAATTTGCAACCCAGAACTGATAACGGTCTTGACTTTACAGGTGCTGAAGTGGTGCGAGGTTTGATAATGGACCCAGTGGAATACAGAACAGTCATCAAGTTCTTCGCACACCAAAGGAGACGTTGGATGAGATGAAAGAGGTCTATGGTGATGGTTCCTCATCATATGATGTAGTCAAGAACTGGCGTCGCCAATTCAAATGTGGTCGGACTTCCGTGCAAACAGCTCCAATTCCAGGGCGACCCCATTCTGCTATTGATGAACACCAAAGAGCGAGTGGAGGTCGCCATTTTGGAAAAGCACAGCGTAACCATTCGCCATCTAGCACACCTACAACAATATATAAAAACCAGGATATATGCAACTACTATATATAACAAAAAAAAAATGTTTTATTTAATTGGACAACCCAAAAACAATACCAACAACTGATAAAAAGGGAAAGACCAATATCCAAAAATGAAAAAACTTTATTGAACATAAAAATAATACAACTATAATATATAACTAAATGACACCACCCAGATAAAACATACAAAGGGGTCTAGTGTCCCAATATGCAATATATATATACACACACATATATGGAGGACACCAAAAACGCATATAAATAAATAAAGATAGTATCTAAAAATATCGCAACAATGTAAACCAGATACTATACCATAAATAGATGTCCACAAAGTGACACTAGACCCCTGTGTTGCCCCGACGCATGTTTCGCTTACGCTTCTTCAAGGGGATGATTGCAATATTTTTAGATACTACATTTATTTATTTATATATATGTTTTTGGTGTCCTCCATTATGGTCTTTTTTCATTAAATATATATATATATATATTTAATATATATATATATAATATATATATATATATATATATATATATATATATATATATATATATATAGTATATATATATATTTTAAATTATATATATATATATATTATTTATATATATTCTTGCATGTTGGGACACTAGACCTCTTTGTTTGTATGTTTTATCTGGGTGGTGTCATTTAGTTATGTATTATAGTTGTATTATTTTTATGTTCAATAAAGTTTTTTCATTTTTGTATATTGGTCTTTCCCTTTTTTTCGTTCATTTGTCACCTAGCCCAAAATGTCAAGACTAGTTTGGGGTCCATGGAAAAACTCATCCAAGACCATCTTCACCTGCATAAGGTATCTGCTCGCTGGGCTCCCCAGCTGCTCACACCCCTCCAGAAGCAGGAACGAGGTGAAGGCTCTTAGGTTATATTGACGATGTGCCATAGAAACCAGGAGGACCTATCGCAGACTGATGACACAGGATGAAAGCTGGGTCCATCACTATGATCCTGAGACTAAAGGGCAGTCGATGCAATGGAAGCATCATGACTCACCGCCTCCCAAGAAGGCACGTGCCCAACCCTCGGCAGGCAAGGTCATGCTCACAGTATTTTAGGACCAGCATGGTTTAGTACTGATGGATTTCCTAGCAAGATCACTGGGGCATACTACGCTTCATTGCTGCAGAAATTGTGGTTGGCCATCAAGACCAAGAGACGTGGCATGTACTCACCAAAGGTGTCCGCCTTCTGCAAGACAATGCACCAGTTCACAACTCACATGTTGCCCAAACGGAAGCTCCTGTGGCTTTGAAATTCTATGGCATCCCCCTTATTCACCCGACCTCCCACCATCGGGCGTCCACCTCTTTCCAACAATGAAGTTATTTTGGAAGGCTGAGCACTGACCAGATGATGAGACTCTGATTTCGCAACGTGGCTTTTGGAAGAACCTGTTGACTTCTACAAGCGAGGTGTCTACAGTTGCTTAAAGAGATGGGAGAAGTGTGTGTCCGTAGATGGCACCGATGTAGACAAAGACTAATAACTGCGCCAAGTTTAATTGCTCTCAGTCCACAGGAAGTGGGTCAGGGGAAATCTTTAATGAAAGCCCCTTGTTACTATCAATAAAAAACAGATAGATAACATATTGGATAGATTGATAGATATAAGATATATACATATGAAATAGTTTGAAAAATAGATATTCTGACAGATAGATATGTGATAGATAGATATGAGATAGATAGATAGATATGAGATAGATAGATAGATAGATAGATAGATAGATAGATATGATAGATAGATAGATAGATAGATATGAGATAGATATGTGATAGATAGATATGAGATAGATAGATATTAGATATGAGATAGATAGATATGAGATAGATAGATATGAGATAGATAGATATGAGATAGATAGATAGATATGAGATAGATAGATAGATATTAGATATGAGATAGATAGATATGAGATAGATAGATATTAGATATGAGATAGATATTAGATATGAGATAGATAGATATGAGATAGATAGATAGATATGAGATAGATATGAGATAGATAGATATGAGATAGATAGATAGATAGATATGAGATAGATAGATATATATGAGATAGATAGATAGATATGAGATAGATAGATGTTAGATAGATATGAGATAGATAGATATGAGATAGATAGATATTAGATATGAGATAGATAGATAGATATGAGATAGATAGATATGAGATAGATAAATTGATATGAGATAGATAGATAGATAGATAGATAGATAGATATGAGATAGATAGATATGAGATAGATAGATAGATATGAGATAGATAGATATGAGATAGATAGATAGATATGAGAGAGATAGATAGATATGATATAGATAGATATGAGATAGATAGATAGATATGAGATAGATAGATAGAAAGATATGAGATAGATAGATATGAGATAGATAGATAGATAGATAGATATGGGATAGATATGAGATAGATAGATATGAGATAGATAGATAGATATGAGATAGATATGAGATAGATAGATATGAGATAGATAGATAGATATGAGATAGATATGAGATAGATAGATATGAGATAGATAGATAGATATGAGATAGATAGATATTAGATATGAGATAGATATAGATAGATAGATATGAGATAGATATGAGATAGATAGATATGAGATAGATAGATAGATAGATAGATATGAGATAGATAGATATGAGATAGATAGATATGAGATAGATAGATATGAGATAGATAGATAAATAGATATGGGATAGAGAGATAGATAGATATGAGATAGATATGAGATAGATATTAGATAGATAGATAGATAGATAGATAGATAGATAGATAGATAGATAGATATGAGATAGATAGATAGATAGATATGGGATAGATAGATAGATAGATATGAGATAGATAGATAGATAGATAGATAGATATGAGATAGATATGAGATAGATAGATAGATAGATAGATAGATATGAGATAGATAGATAGATAGATAGATAGATAGATAGATAGATAGGAGATAGATAGATATGAGATAGATATGAGATAGATAGATATGAGATAGATAGATAGATAGATATGAGATAGATATGAGATAGATAGATAGATAGATATGAGATAGATAGATTTGAGAGATAGATAGATAGATATGAGATAGATAGATAGATAGATAGATATGAGATAGATATGAGATAGATAGATATTAGATAGATAGATATGAGATAGATAGATAGATATGAGATAGATAGATATGAGATAGATAGATAGATATGAGATAGATATGAGATAGATAGATATGAGATAGATAGATATGAGATAGATATGAGATAGATAGATATTAGATAGATAGATAGATAGATATGAGATAGATAGATAGATATGAGATATAGATATGAGATAGATAGATAGATAGATAGATATGAGATAGATAGATATGAGATAGATAGATAGATATGAGATAGATAGATAGATAGATAGATAGATAGATAGATATGAGATAGATAGATATGAGATAGATAGATAGATTTGAGAGATAGATAGATAGATAGATTTGAGAGATAGATAGATAGATAGATATGAGATAGATAGATAGATAGATAGATAGATAGATAGATAGATAGATATGAGATAGATATGAGATATAGATATGAGATAGATAGATAGATAGATATGAGATAGATAGATATGAGATAGATAGATAGATAGATATGAGAGAGATAGAGGGATAGATAGATATGAGATAGATAGATGGATAGATAGATATGAGATAGATACATAGATATGAGATAGATAGATATGAGATAGATAGATAGATAGATAGATAGATAGATAGATAGATAGGCAGGCATTGGATTGATAATAAGAATAGACATATATGAGACATAATCGTGTTGTTGACCTTCTCTATAGTTTGACCTCTTAGTATCTCTGACACATTATAACCTGTTAATCTCGCATTCTCCCCTCCCCCCACCCCCCGGAGTCTCCCCGCCTCCCACCCTGGGCTGTGGCCTGCCTACCTCTGTGAGCGGGGGCTCCTACCTCTATGAGCGGGGGCTTCCTACCTCTATGTGCGGGGGCTCCTACCTCTATGAGCGGGGGCTCCTACCTCTATGAGTGGGAGCTTCCTTCCTCTATGACCGGGGGCTGCCTACCTCTATGAGCGGGGGCTTCCTACCTCTGTGGCTGGGGGCTGCCTACCTCTGTGGTCGGGGGGCTGCCTACCTCTGTGACTGGGGGCTGCCTACCTCTATGAGCGGGGGCTCCCACCTCTATGAGCGGGGGCTCCTACCTCTATGAGTGGGAGCTTCCTTCCTCTATGACCGGGGGCTGCCTACCTCTATGAGCGGGGGCTGCCTACCACTATGAGCGGGGGCTTCCTACCTCTGTGCCCGGGGGCTGCCTACCTCTGTGACTGGGAGCTTCCTACCTCTATGAGCGGGGGCTTCCTACCTCTGTGACCGGGGGCTGCCTACCTCTGTGACTGGGAGCTTCCTACCTCTATGAGCGGGGGCTCCTACCTCTATGAGCGGGGGCCTCCTACCTCTGTGGTCGGGGGGCTTCCTACCTCTGTGGTCGGGGGGCTGCCTACCTCTGTGAGCGGGGGCTGCCTACCTCTGTGGCTGGGGGCTGCCTACCTCTGTGACTGGGAGCTTCCTACCTCTATGAGCGGGGGCTTCCTACCTCTGTGACGGGGGCTTCCTACCTCTATGAGCGGGGGCTTCCTACCTCTGTGAGCGGGGGCTCCTACCTCTATGAGCGGGGGCTCCTACCTCTGTGAGCGGGGGCTGCCTACCTCTGTGGACGGGGGCTGCCTACCTCTTTGAGCGGGGGCTTCCTACCTCTATGAGCAGAGCACTACTACCCCGGGATGATGGGGGTGATGGTCCGGGGAGGGCGCTCTCGGCCACTCCCACACATACTATCACTGAGTCCATGTGCGGGGCCGCCCGTCCTCCGCTGTCAGCAGCCGCCGGGGTCACATAGCGCCGGGTTTGGGCGCCGCTAGGATGTGAGCTCCGGCCCCGGCTGCGGGGAGCGCTGTGCCATGCGCGCCGCACACTCATGGGATGCGGCATCCTGAAGCCTCGGGTGGTTCCTGCGCAGCTGAGGGCGCAGCCCGGGGTCTCGGTGCTGCTGACTATGATCTGCTTGTTCACCTTCTTCTTCTATTGCCTCAGCGGCTCTTGCTGTGACAACTCGCAGATGAGCGTCGGATCTTGGCGCATTGCGCCGCCGCTTGCGCCCGGGCGCACGGACTCTGTGGAGCCCTGGATCAGCGGTGCCGGGGAGCTGCTGAGCGCGGAGGACGCCCGGGAGAGTGCACTGCGCCTGGAAGACGCCCGGGAGAGTGCTCTGCGCCTGGAGGACGCCCGGAAGAGTGCTCTGCGCCTGGAAGACGCCCGGGAGAGTGCACTGCGCCTGGAGGACGCCCGGGAGAGTGCTCTGCGCCTGGAGGACGCCCGGGAGAGTGCACTGCGCCTGGAAGACGCCCGGGAGAGTGCTCTGCGCCTGGACGACGCCCGGGAGAGTGCTCTGCGCCTGGAGGACGCCCGGGAGAGTGCACTGCGCCTGGAAGACGCCCGGGAGAGCGCACTGCGCCCTGGCTCTGCTCTACTTGCGGACACTTTGCGCCCTGGCTCTGCTCCACTTGTGGACACTTTGCGCCCTGGCTCTGCCGCACTTGCGGACACTTTGCGCCCTGGCTCTGCTCCACTTGTGGACACTTTGCGCCCTGGCGCGGCGCAGGCTACAGCCGGTGCGCACACAGAGGGATCGCCATTCTCCAGGCTACACGGCAACAGGACGTCGGAGCACAGACTGAGCCGCAGCCCCGTGCACAGCAGTTTTGGGAGTAAAAAGTTTCCCCAAGCGATCATCGTGGGGGTAAAGAAAGGGGGCACCCGGGCTCTGCTGGAGTTTCTGAGGATACACCCCGAGGTCAGGGCGCTGGGGGCCGAGCCCCACTTTTTTGACAGGTGCTATGACAAAGGGCTGGAGTGGTACAGGTAAGAGGAGCTCCCCGGAGGGCTGCGTGATGATGGCAATGTGATAGAGAGATGGAGAGAGTGAGAGATAGAGAGATGGATAGAGAGAGAAAGAGAGAGAAAGAGGTAGACGGACAGATGTGAGATAGATAGATAGATAGATAGATAGATAGATAGATAGATATGAGATAGATAGATAGATATGAGATAGAAGATAGATATGAGATAGATAGATAGATATGAGATAGATAGATATGAGATAGATAGATGATAGATAGATATGAGATAGATAGATAGGAGATAGATAGATATGAGATAGATATGAGATAGATAGATATGAGATAGATAGATAGATAGATAGATAGATATGAGATAGATAGATATGAGATAGATAGATATGAATTAGCACCAGTAGATGGTGAGAAACGCGTCAAGTTATGATAAATAACATAAAAGGTTTTACATTCTTTTATATATTTGTTTTCAAAATCAAACCTTTTTACAGGAATTCACTGCTGCCTCTTTTAAGAGGTTAGTTTAAGAAAGAGCTGGAATCCCAGTTTTTCTATTTCTTTGAATATAGATATGAGATATATAAATGGATAGTTAGATAAGAGATAGATAGATATGAGATAGATATGAGATAGATATGAGATAGATAGATAGATATGAGATAGATATGAGATAGATAGATAGATATGAGATAGATATGAGATAGATAGATAGATAGATATGAGATAGATAGATATGAGATAGATAGATATGAGATAGATAGATAGATATGAGATAGATAGATATGAGATAGATATGAGATAGATAGATATGAGATAGATAGATATGAGATAGATATGAGATAGATAGATAGATAGATAGATAGATAGATATGAGATAGATATGAGATAGATAGATAGATAGATAGATATGAGATAGATAGATATGAGATAGATAGATATGAGATAGATAGATATGAGATAGATATGAGATAGATAGATAGATATGAGATAGATAGATAGATATGAGATAGATAGATAGATAGATAGATAGATATGAGATAGATATGAGATAGATAGATAGATATGAGATAGATAGATAGATAGATAGATAGATATGAGATAGGAGATAGATAGATATATATGAGATAGATAGATATGAGATAGATATGAGATAGATAGATAGATAGATATGAGATAGGAGATAGACCCAGTTGTCAGGCCGCTGAGTCCACTTTTTGATGGGTGCTATGACAAGGGTCTGGGTGATACCAGTGAGTAAAGTTGCCAGATATCTGCCTGATGTTCCCCAGCCTGTGTCTCCCCAGCTGTAGAGTCACTATGACCCCCAGCGTTCTCTGGCTGTTGGGGGCTGTAGTTTGGCCGGTTGCCTCAGTCTGGGACCACTGGTCTTTGGGATGTGGTGTCAGACAGGTGATGAATGCCTTGCTGCCATATTGGCCGCGTCCGCTGTTCAGGTTCACACCATGATCCTTGATCCGTATCTCGGTGAATCACATGTCACCATCCAGCACCCGTCAGGCATCCATAGTGTCCTGTAGTTTTGGTAACATGTTATAAGTGTGGAATTTGACAATGGAAAGTAGGAGAAGCGACCGCTCGGCGCAGGGATTTTGTTGATGCTTAATTTGAAATGTATCAAATATTTCATCAAATCCAATGAAGTTCCCTTGTGCTATTCTAGCTGCAAAAACTTTTTCTTCTTACTTTGAAGGAATCCTGGCAGGAGTGAAGCCTGCCGCACTGGCATCTCCTTCGCCCATATTAGTTGTACCCATATAGGTGCCCCCACTGTAAAAAACATAGAAATGTTATGTGACTGTTCATTACATAAGGCTGACCTGGGACAGTTCCCAGCCGCGTGTGTCAGGGCTGACCCTGTTTGCACTTTTAGACTTTTATGCTGTAGGAGTATAGCAGGAATTTCATTATCATCTTATTAAAGCTGCAGCCTGGGGACCCCAACATTTGTAAAGATTTAGATAAATTAATAGATTTGGGGTAGATAGATACTATAAATGGATATGGGGGAGGCAGGTAGAGAGGTAAATAGTAGATAGATATAAGAAAGAAAGATAGATAGATAGATAGATAGATAGATAGATAGATGGATATGAGATAGATAGATAGATAGATAGATATGAGATAGAAGGGGATAGATAGATAGATAAATAGATAGATATGAGATAGATAGATAGATATATGGATAGGAGATAGATATGAGATAGATAGATAGATAGATATGAGATAGAAGGGGATAGATAGATAGAGATAAATATGAGATAGATAGATATGAGATAGATAGATAGATAGATATGAGATAGATAGATAGATAGATAGATATGAGATAGATAGATAGATATGAGATAGATAGATAGATAGGAGATAGATAGATAGATAGATAGATAGATAGATAGATATGAGATAGATAGATAGATAGAATGGGATAGATATATAAATAGATAGATATGAGATAGATAGATAGCTATATGGATAGGATATAGATAGGAGATAGATAGATAGATAGATAGATAGATATGGAATAGATAGATAGATAGATATGAGATAGAGGGGGATAGATAGATAGATAGATAGAGATAGATAAATATGAGACAGATGGATAGATATGAGATAGATATGAGATAGATAGATATGAGATAGATAGATATGAGATAGATAGATAGATATGAGATAGATAGATAGATATGAGATAGATAGATAGATAGATATGAGATAGATAGATATGAGATAGATAGATAGATAGATATGAGATAGATAGATAGATATGAGATAGATAGATAGATATGAGATAGATAGATAGATAGATAGATAGATATGAGATAGATAGATAGATATGAGATAGATAGATAGATAGATATGAGATAGATAGATAGATAGATATGAGATAGATAGATAGATAGATAGATAGATAGATAGATAGATAGATAGATATGAGATAGATAGATAGATAGATATGAGATAGATAAGAGATAGATAGACTATACATAGAGAGGTATTAGATAGCTAGATAATTAGATAGATAGATAGGTAGGAGGTACCTGTAAAGTCTATTTAGACATCCTACCTCCCATTTGGACTAATCTTGTATAAGCCTTGTTTCAGTTTTCCCTGTAAATCCACAGTACGGAGACGGCAGTTTCTGATAATGGTTCACTCTTAAAGTCATGTGCCCACCATAGACATATTAATGGGATATGCCATCAAAGTCTGATAGGTGCGGGTCCCACATCCTACAATGTTGTACGAGAAGTGAAATGGAATAAAGTTAGACAATGTCCCAGCATTCACCACATTGAGCCACTGTGATAAATATGGCGGATCCAGTCTAGTTAAAGGAATTGTCCCATCTCACACACTGATCACCTATCGATAGGGTATTCCATAAATGTGTAAGGGGTGCGCGTCCAGTTACTGGAATCTGCATCTGGGGTCCTGAAACTCCCGTTTCAGAATGGTTAAGTTGCCTTGCTGGCGCGGTTACTCTCTATTTATTCAATGGAAGTTCCGAGAACAGCCGAATGCAAGCACGGCCACTTCCCCATTCTGAAACATGAGTTTTGGGACCCCAGTCTTGAGATAGATGCAGGTTCCAATAATGGGACCCACACCCCTTACATATTGATGGCATATCCTACAGATATGTGATCGATCAATGTGTGAGATGGGAAATCCCCCCTAATAATCAGCACAGAACAACATGATGTTAAAACATGGACCTTCCCTTTATAGGGGGGTTCCCATCTCGCACTCTGATGGCATATTGATGGGACACACCATCAGTGTGTGATAGGTGCGGCTCCCACCTCTGGGACTTGCGTCTAACTTGGGACTAGACTCCCGAAAGTCTTTGTTTAGAACAGAGAGTCAGTCAGTCACCCTTATGCACGACTTTCTATTCTGTTCTATGGGAGGAGTACAGCCAAACAGCGCTCCCCTGTACTGGGAACTCCCATAGAACAGAATGGAGAGAACACAGCGCTCCCCTGTACTGGGAACTCCCATAGAACAGAATGGAGAACACAGCGCTCCTCTGTACTGGGAACTCCCATAGAACAGCATGGAGAACACAGTGCTCCCCTGTACTGGGAACTCCTATAGAACAGCATGGAGAACACAGTGCTTCCCTGTATTGAGAACTCCCATAGAACAGAATGGAGAATACAACGCTCCCCTGTACTGGGAACTCCCATAGAACAGAATGGAGAACACAGCGCTCCCCTGTACTGGGAACTCCCATAGAACAGAATGGAGAACACAGCGCTCTCCTGTACTGGGAACTCACATAGAACAGAATGGAGAACACAGCGCTCCCCTGTACTGGGAACTCCCATAGAGCAGAATGGAGAACACAGCGCTCCCCTGTATTGCGAACTCCCATAGAACAGAATGGAGAACACAGCGCTCCCCTGTACTGGGAACTCCCATAGAACAGAATGGAGAATACAGCGCTCCCCTGTACTGAGAACTCCCATAGTACAGAATGGAGAGAACACAGCGCTCCCTGTACTGGGAACTCCCATAGAACAGAATGGAAAGAACACAGCACTCACCTGTACTGGGAACTCCCATAGAACAGAATGGAGAACACAGTGCTCCCCTGTACTGGGAACTCCCATAGAGGAGAATGGAGAGAACACAGCGCTCCCCTGTACTGGGAACTCCCATAGAACAGAATGGAGAACACAGCACTCCCCTGCATTGGGAACTCCCATAGAACAGAATGGAGAACACAGCGCTCCCCTGGACTGGGAACTCCCATAGAACAGAATGGAGAACACAGCGCTCCCCTGTACTGGGAACTCCCATAGAACATAATGGAGAGAACACAGCGCTCCCCTGTACTGGGAACTCCCATAGAACAGAATGGAGAACACAGCGCTCCCCTGTACTGGGAACTCCCATAGAACAGAATGGAGAGAACACAGCGCTCCCCTGTACTGGGAACTCCCATAGAACAGAATTGAGAACACAGCGCTTGCCTGTATTGGGAACTTCCATAGAACAGAATGGAGAACACAGAGCTCCCCTGTACTGGGAACTCCCATATTACATAATTGGAGAGAACACAGCGCTCCCCAGTACTGGGAACTCCCATAGAACAGAATGGAGAACACAGCACTCCTCTGTACTGGGAACTCCCATAGAACAGAATGGAGAACACAGCGCTCCCCTGGACTGGGAACTCCCATAGAACAGAATGGAGAACACAGCGCTCCCCTGTACTGGGAACTCCCATAGAAAATAATGGAGAGAACGCAGCGCTCCCCTGTACTGGGAACTCTCATAGAACAGAATGGAGAATCAGGCGTAAGGGTGACTGGCTCTCTGTTCTAAACAAAAAATTTTGTGGGTATAGTCCCAAGTTTGTTGCAAGTCCCAGGGGTGGGAGCCGCACCTATCACCCTTTGATGATGTATGCTATTGCAATGCCATCAAAGTGTGAGATGGGAATACCTTTTTAGGCTTTCAAAGCGGCAGGTCCCATCCTCTGTGACAGTCCCGTTTCTGTTTTAACTTTCCTCCCGCAGCTGGTACGGATTGTAAAGGAAAACCTCAGTTTTGAAGCATTTGCAGAATGAAACTTTTCCCGTGTCTTGTAACAATTAAGAATGTTTGATCCTCAGTGTGTTCCTGCCAAGTGGCTTTACAAGCTGAAAAAGGGGAAATAAAACAGTTTTTGGAGAAATAACAGATACACATATCAATGGCGGCTACAAGACATATCCATCCTGTGCTTTTATATAGTCCTTGTGCCACAGGAAAGCTGCCTTTCATTTTCTTAACCTGCATCACAGGATTTTCACTATTTCCTACTTTTCATTTGCCAAAAATGTGAAAACAATAGATTCTTATGGGTCCCGCAAAGCATTCTAGATAGGTGTTCATGAATCTCAGATGGTTGCTGGTTAAAACCAGAAGTTCACTGTAGACAAATGGTGTAATACGGGTTATAAAGGACTTAGTAATATAGGAATATAACTACTATAATACTGCTCCCTATGTACAAGAATATAACTACTATAATACTGCCTTCCATGTACAAGAATATAAATACAATAATGTTGCCTCCTATGTACAAGAATATAAGTACTATAATACCGTCCTATGTACAAGAATATAACTACTATAATACTGCTTCCTATGTACAAGAATATAACTACTAGAATACTGCCCCCTATGTACAAGAATATAACTAATATAATACCGTCCCATGTACAAGATTATAACTACTATAATACTGCCTCCTATGTACAAGAATATAACTACTATCATACTGTCCCCTATGTACAAGAATATAACTACTAGAATACTGCCCCTATGTACAAGAATATAACTACTATAATATTGCCCCTATGTACAATAACATAACTACTATAATACTGCTCCTATGTACAGGAATATAACTACTATAATACTGCTCCTATGTACAAGAATATAGCTACTATAATACTGCCTCTATGTACAAGAATATAACTACTATAATACTGCCCCCAATTTACAATAATATAACTACGTTAATACTGCCCGTATGTAAAAGAATATAACAACTATAATATTGCTTCTATTTACAAGAATATAACTACTTTAATACTGCTCCATATGTACATGAATATAACTACTATAATACTGCCCCTATGTACAAGAATATAACTACTATAATACTGCCTCCTATGTACAAGCATATAACAACTATAATAATGCCTTCTATGTACAAGAATATAACTACTATAATACTGCCACCTATGTACATGAATATAACTACTATAATACTTTCCATATTTACAAGAATATAACTACTATAATACTGCCCCCCTATGTACAAGAATATAACTACTATAATACTGCCCTCTATGTACAAGAATATAACTACTATAATACTGCTTCTATATACAAGAATATAACTACTATAATACTGCCATTTATGTACAAGAATATAATTACTATAATACTGCTCCTATGTACAAGAATATAACTACTATAATACTGCCCCTATGTACAAGAATATAACTACTATAATACTGCCCCTATGTACAAGAATATAACCACTATAATACTGCTCCCTATGTACAAGAATATAGCTACTATAATACTGCCCCTATGTACAAGAATATAACTACTATAATACTGCTCCCTATGTACAAGAATATAGCTACTATAATACTGTCTCCTATGTACAAGAATATAACTACTATAATACTGCCTTCCATGTACCTGCGGCTGTTATGGTTTAGCTGTGACTGTTATGGGGGTATCTGCAGCTGTTATGGGGTATGTGTGACTGTTTTGGGGAATCTGTGGCAGTCATTTATAGGATAGCCGATACTTGCAGTAACACTGGTGCCGATTCTAACTAAAACATATCAGTTCCTTATGGTCAGGACATTAGACCCCAGTAACAGTAAAGGCTCAGGAGTTGTCCCTGACCATAGAGGCGTTATAAGTAATGGACAGAAGTTAGGGGGATACAAAGGATTCATTTGTGATGCAGATTTGGTTGCAACTACAGAACCCATGATGACTATGAATAAGGTCTCCGCAGAAAGGGAAAGTCTTGAGCTAGGCTCATTAACACATTGTCTGTTAGCGTACAGGATCCATCAACAGCAAGGTTTTTTTTTTGTTTGTGCTGACACTTTGGTTCATAGGCTGGTAGTAGGAGGAACATCATTTACCATCATTAGGTAAGGAGTGGGATGACCTCTGACCTCTGCTTAGGGCAGTTGTTATTTTGGATAGAGTCCCCTAATAGGGCTAACAAGGAGGTCACAACCTCTGTAACCCAAGGAATGGCAGCTCCTAAATACTGATGGATCTTGACAGTTATAGGGGCTTTGCTTTATGACCGCTCCTTAAAGGGCAGCACCACACAAACCGTGCAGTCCACCGTGTCCTCTTCTGTCAATGAGCTGATAACTCTATTAGTTGTATCTGCTGCTGTAAAGCCGAGCTGGCAATCATTATACCCTCTGTCAGAGCTCCCATGTGGGCTGTCACCCAGCTTTCCCAGGCTCCTGAATGGTTAATCTGCCTATTTTTGTGATAATAATATATGTAATAATGTACACCGCTCCCCTATACTGGGGATTCCCATAGAACAGAATGGAGAATCATGCGCAAGTGTGACCAGTTCTACATTCTGCGACAACACTTTTGGAGGAACGTTCCTGAGATAGGTGCAGGTCTCAGATGTGGGACCTGCATCTATCAGGCTTTGATAGCATATCAAACAGATATGCCATCAAACTCTACAGTGGGAACACCCCTCTAATTTTGGGAAATGTGGATGGCAGCTGTAATAGAGACCATATCCGTTGGCACCCTGCTCTCCCAGACCTCTGAACAGTACCCAACTGTTGTGTCTGGCCACCCATCAGTGGAGTTGATTCCGTGGGGCCAACAAGTGGAATTGATTCTTGGGGCCACCAGTGGAGTTGATTCTTGGGGACCACCAGCTTAGTTGATTCTTTGGACCCACCAGTGGAGTTGATTTTTGGGGCCCACCTGGAAGTTAATTCTTGGTGCCCACCAGTGGAGTTGATTCTTGGGGCCCAACAGTGAAGTTATTTCTTGGTGCCCACCAGTGGAGTTGATTCTTGGTGCCCACCAGTGGAGTTGATTTTTGGGGCCCACCAGTAAAATTAATTCTTGGGGCCCACCAGTGAAGTTGTTCTTGGGGCCCACCAGTGGAGTTGATTCTTGGTGCTCACCAGTGGAGTTGATTCTTGGTTCCCACCAGTGAAGTTGATTTTTGGGGCCCACCAGAGGAGTTGATTTTTGGGGCCCACCAGTGAAGTTAATTCTTGGGGCCCACCAGTGAAGTCGATTCTTGGGGCCCACCAGGAAGTTAATTCTTGGTGCCCACCAGTGGAGTTTATTCTTGGTGCCCACCAGTGGAGTTGATTCTTGGGGCCCACCAGTAAAGTTGATTTTTGGGGCCCACCAGTGGGTTGATTCCTGGGGCCCACCAGTGGAGTTGATTCCTGGGGCCCACCAGTGGAGTTGATTTTTGGGGCCCACCAGCGGAGTTGATTTTAGGGGCCCACCAGTGGAGTTGATTCTTGGGGCCCAGCAGTGGAGATGAGTCGTGGGGCCCACCAGGGGAGTTGATTTTTGGGGCCCACCAGTGGAGTTAATTCTTGAGGCACCAGTGAAGTTGATTCTTGGGGCCCACCAGTGAAGTTAATTCTTGGGGCCCACTAGTGGAGTAGATTTTTGGTGCCCACCAGTGAAGTTGATTCTTGGTGCCCACCAGTGGAGTCGATTTTTGGGGCCCACCAGTGGTGTTGATACTTGCAGTCCACCGTACAGCTCTTGTATGTGACTTTACATATTTCACATGCCTCTTCTTTCTCTGCCTTTCTCCCTATGAAACAGCCCATCCCTGCCATGCCCTGGGGACCACTGGGAGTTATTCCTATTCCCCTGTGGACCAGTCTGAGCCTGTGCCTAAATAACAAATGTACCTGCTACATTGTGCCCATTTTCATGATACTACCTATCTAGGTAAATTTGCATTTCCAGTTGGTGAAATCTCTGAGAGCTTTATACTTTATTGATTATCACCCATCTTTCCCAGGTGCAGATGACTATATAGAATTGTAATTGGCTGATTTTTGTATTGGTGATGTCATATACCTGTCTCGATCATTACTATAGGTGTTGGAGAGTTTTTGGCCACTCAGTTTTTTAGGTCCCGTTTGTAATGGTAACTTTTGCACCCTGTACCGATTGGAGGAAGAATAATTTTGGGCCTGGAGAGAGTTCAAGTGGATTAGTGCAATTTACAGAATGACTTAAGGACCCACTTGAGTTCAAGAGAAGCTGATGAGAGGTCGTATCTACAACCCGCGGATAAAAATACAAATGTATGCGAGATAGAAATCTGCATTGACGCTTTGAAATTGCTTTGAAATTTAGGGCCCAAAATTTTAAAGCGCAAATGTGTGACCTTTATGGCGCATCACTAAAGACCGTGTGGACATAACCTGATCCCTCGTGTCTCGTGTTTAGAGACCATAGAAGCAGAAATAGAGGGAAAATTGTAGCACGTGAGAATCTGCAGGATCAAGCGACACCATTTTTCGGCCATAGATTGGCCTGGGCGCTGTATACACAAAATGGGGGTAAAAAAAATTTTTAAAAGATTTTTATAGTCACTGACACATTGGGCTTCATTTATCAAAACTGAGGTCGAGTCTACACAGCATAGTTAAAATACCGTCTAAAATCCGGGAAAAGGCCGGCGGTTTACAAATCCGACAGTAGAAAATCCGAGCTGTGTAAACTACAACATGGATTTTCTATTGAGGTCTATGGGCGCTGATTACAGTCGGATTTTTGTTGCATTTTAAATACCGAATCCGCTGAAAATTCGACTGTAAGCCTGTGCTGTGTAGACATAGCCTAATACTGTGAATCTGGCCCATATCAACCAATCAGAGATCAGCTTTCTTTTTGTAAACTGCTGTGGTAAAATGAAAGCTGAGCTCTGATTGGCTGCCATGGGCTCTGATTGGTTGCTCTGGGCTCTGATTGATTGCTATGAGCTCTGACGGGTTGCTATGAGCTCTGATCGGTTGCTATGGGCTTGGATCGGTTGCTATGGGCTCTGATCGGTTGCTATGGGCAACAAGGACAGTCTTACTGTAAGACCGTTTTGAGAAATGAGGCACAAGGTCTAACTTTACGACTGTCTTTGTTGCCCACAGCAACCAATCAGAGCCCACAGCAACCAATCAGAGCTTAGCTTTCATTTTGTAAACTGCTCTAGAAAAATGAAAGCTAAGTTCTGATTGGTTGCTATGGGCTGTGATTGGTTGTTATTGCCTCTGATTGGTTGCTATGAGCTCTGATTGCTTGCCATGGGCTTTGATTGGTTGCTATGGGTGCTGATTGGTTGCTATGAGCTCTGATTGGTCACTATGTGCTCTGATTGGTCGCTATGGTCTCTGATTGGTTGCTATGAGCTCTGCTTGGTTGCTATGAGCTCTGATTGGTCGCTATGAGCTCTGATTGGTTGCTATGGGCTCTGATTGCTATGAGCTCTGATTGGTTGCTATGGGCTCTGAATGGTTACTATGAGCTCTGATTGGTTGCTCTGGGCACCAAAGCCAGTTTGACACTTAAGCTGTTTTAGTAAATGAGGCCCAATGCGCCAAGTATCAGTGTCACATTATTGAGATGGAACCTGTGAAACGTGAACACCTGCGGTAACATGAGAAGGGATCATCGCTCCTTATTTTCTGTCTGAGCACCATTATCTTTGAAATTTGCTAATGCGTCTAATAGGCTGCGTGTTGATGATCCCCCCTTTAATCCTGAGATAAGCCGCTCTGAGTAGTGTTGTTTATGTCAGTTTATACCATGAAAAGGGGGGAGACAGGGGGGATCCTGACATTCTTACTGTCAAACTGTCTATAAAGGGAATTAGGCTCCTGAGAGAGAGGCGAGGTATTGGAGGCCTCCCGTCTCGCTCAATATCTGCTCCCAGGCCTCTGTCTGTCTCAGGGCTTCAGTCTTAGTGGCAGCTCGATATGCCCAAGTAAATACCCCCAGGACCCCCGGTGACATTATGTTTGGGGTTGTTTGACAAGAGCTGAAATCCGATCCATAAAGTTTAATAGGAGTTTACATTGTAGATTCTCCACAGAGAATATTGACGTGCGGGAGACGGGATTCCCGACACAACCGGTGGGAACCGGATACTTTATATTTTCATCTTCTTCATCTGTTTCTGGGAAAGCTGGGTGACCAGTCATGGGACCAATCATGGGTCAGCCAACTTTCCTACAGTCCTGAATGGCGAGTCTGTGCAGAAATATATCGCCTGGTGTTATATCAGGCAGGTCAGGGCAGACATTGACATTCAGGACTATAGGAAAGATGGGTATGAACCATATTGTTGCTATTACAGACACTTCAGGGATTGGTGTCCATCTTTCCTGGATTCCTGATTGACAAACCTGCTTTGTTGTACAGAAATACATCCACTGTACTTATACCGTGTATGTCAGGGACGATATTCCATTCAGGACTATAGGAAAGCTGGGTATAAACCATATTATTGCTATTACAGACACTTCAGGGATTGGTGGCCATTTTTCCTAGATTCCTGAATAACAAACCTGCCTTATTGTACTTATAGCATGTAGGTCAGGGAAGATGTTTCATTCAGGACTATAGGAAAGCTGGGTATAAACTATATTGTTGCTATTACAGACACTTCAGGGATTGGTATCTATCTTTTCTAGAATTCTGAATAATAAACCTGCCTTATTGTACAGAAATACATCAACTGTTCTTATATCATGTAGGTCACGGCAGACGTCTCATTCAGGACTATAGGAAAGCTGGGTATAAACGATATTGTTGCTATTACCAGACCCTTTCAGGGATCGGTATCCATCTTTCCTGGATTCCAGATTGGCAACCCTGCTTTATTTTACAGAAATACATCCACTGTACTTATACCGTGTATGTCAGGGAAAATGTTCCATTCAGGACTATAGGAAAGCTGGGTATAAACCATATTGTCGCTACTACAGACACTTCAGGGATTGGTGTCCATCTTTCCTAGATTCCTGAATAATAAACCTGCCTTATTGTACTTATAACATGTAGGTCAGGGAAGATGTTCCATTCAGGACTACAGGAAAGTTGGTTATAAATCATATTGTAGCTATTACAAACTCCACAGGGATTGTTATCCATCTTTCCTGGATTCCTGATTGGCAAACCTGCCTTGTTGTACATAAATACATCCACTGTACTTATAATGTGTATGTCAGGGAAGATGTTCCATTCAGGACTATAGGAAAGCTGGGTATAAACTATATTGTAGCTATTACAGACCCTTCAGGGATTGGTGTCCATCTTTCCTAGATTCCTGGATAACAAACCTGCCTTATTCTGCAGAAATTAATCCGCTGTACTAATACCATGTATGTCAAGGAAGACATTCCATTCAGGACTATAGGGAAGTTGGGTAAATATTATATTGGTCCTATTACAGACTCCACAGGGATTGGTATCCATCTATCCTGGAATCCTGAATAGAAAACTTGCCTTATTGTGCGGAAATTCATCCGCTCTATGTCAGGGAAGACGTTCCATTCAGGATTATAGGAAAGCTGGGTAAAGAGCATACTCTTACTATAACAAATCCTACAGTAGTTATTATCCATCTTTCCTGGATTCCAAAAGAGAAAATCTGCCTCAGTATCCAGCAATACAACCTTTGTTCTTCCAGAATGGCAAACCTGCCTTATTGTGCCGAAATACATCCATGTTTCTTATATTATGTAGGTCAGGGCAGATGTGTCATTCAGGACTATAGGAAAGCTGGGTATAAACTATATTGTTGCATTAAAGACCCTGTCAGGGATTGGTATCTATCTTTCCTGGACTCCTTATTGGCAAACCTGCCTTATTCTTCAGAAAAGCATCCACTGTTCTTATATCATGTAGGTCAGGGCATATGTTCCATTCAGGATTATAGGAAAGCTGGGTAAAGAGCATACTCTTACTATCACAAATCCTACAGGAGTTATTATCCATCTTTCCTGGATTTCTGAATGGCAAATCTCTCTTGATATGTAAAATACATCCACCTGATCCAATGATCTGCCTTAGTATCCAGTAAAACAACCTTTTTTCTTATACTATGCAGTTCAGGGCTGACATGTCATTCAGGACTATAGGAAAGCTGGGTATAAACCATATTGTTGCTATGTCAGACTGCACAGTGATTGGTATCCATCTTTCCTGGTATCCTGAATGGCAAATCTCTCTTGATATGCAGAAATACATCCGCCTTTCTTTTACCATGCAGGGCAGGGCAGATCATGTGCCATTGGTTTTAATAGAAAGCTGGGTAAAAACCATACTGCTGTTATGACTGCTGCCCCGGGGATTGCTATCTCTCTTTCCCAGATCCTGAATGGTAAATCTTCCTTAGTGCTGCCGGAATACATGCCTTGCTCTTTTAAAGCTGTATGCCAGGGCAGACGCCATGCAGGACTACAGGAAAGTTGGGTACAAATCCTAAAGCCTCATGGGTTGTTACCCTTCTCTTCCTGAATGGCAGCTCTGCCCTGCTGGTTGGTAATACAATCCTTGCTCTTATATCACCGCGGGTCAGAGAAGATTTTCTGTTTAGGGCGATAGGAAATATGGGTAAAAATCATACTGTCACTCTCACCCAGCTGTCCCAGGTTCCTGAACAATCCTCTTTACTTTGCAGTGAAAAAATTTACATTGTTTTTATGTATATTTGCCTTCTGAACCCCAAAAACGGGACAACTTCTCTAGGGCAAATGCCATCAAAGTTTGTTACCCAGCTTTCCCAGAAACAGATGAAAGTAAGAGCTGGCTGAACAGAAGGAGGGAATGGGAATTGTGGGCAATCTGTAGCCTTTCAAGATCCCTTTTTGCAAGGACAATTGATGGGCGATAGGGTGAGTGCCACCGACCCCCGGGAAGGGGGGTGATGTGTTGTGATTAATTACAGTCGTCAGTGATCTCCTACTTCCGGGCCACACCCCCCACGTCAATAACGCCCCAGCATTGAATCTGCAGGACCCGCGCCAAAATAACTCTGCTGCCCTTATTGGAAGACATCACCAAAGAGCCTGATCCCACTCAACAGCAACACTTCTAATATATCTCAATCATAAATCCATCCAACATCTTCCCTATCAAACATCTACCAATCACTATACAATCTACTATCTATCTTATCTATCCATACTTCTATCCATACTAACCACTAAAAAATATCTACCCCCTTTCTCATATCTATCTAACTATCTCATATCTATCACCCAAACCCCTACTCAAACTATCAACCATACTATCTACCTATCATCTATCACTACAATCTACTCATATCTATCTATTATCTATCATCTATCTCAATCTATCAACACTCATCTTCATACCATATCATCACTAAATCACTATCTAATCTACTATCAATCTCATATCTTTATCTATCTATCTCATATCTCATTTCTATCTTTACACATAAAAATCATCCCCTTTTCCATCTTTCTTTCATATTTTATTACTACCAACTATCTTTCATTTTCTTTCCTATCAAAAAACTCAATCTACTTCTATCTATCTTTTAATATTATCAAAAAAAAAAAAAAAAAAAAACTATCTTACTACCCAAAAAAACTACTATCTACCTAAAAAACATCTCTTCAATTATTTTTCTCTTTCCCCCTACTTCTATCATCTATCTATTTTTTATCAAACTATCTATCATCTATCTCATATCTATCATCTTCTTCTATTTTAATTACTATCTAACTCCTACTATCTTTATCATCAAACCTTACACTACCATACTACTTTCACAACACTATCATCTATCCCCAATCTATCATCATCATTTCTACTATTATCTACCAAAATCTACTCTATCTATCTTCTTTTCCCTATCTACTATCTATCTATCTCCATAACTATCTATCTTACTTCTATTCTATCTACCTACTCCCTATCAATCTATCTATCCCCCATATCTATCTACATCTATCCCTTCTATTTTCCCAATCATATCCCATATCTATCTATCAAACATCACTATATCTATCTATCTTATCCATATCTTCTATCTATCTCAATCTACTATCTCTATCATCTATCTACAAACTATCTACTATCTCATACTACTATCTCATATCTATCTCTCTTCTATCATCTATCTACTATTTTTCTACCATACATCTATCTATCAAACTATCTATCATCATCTATCCATACTATCATCTCATATTTATGTATCACTCTCATTCTCTATCTCATCTGTCCTTTGGTATCTATTTATCCATCTATCTATATATCTGTCACATCTCTATGTATCTCATTCTTTATCTCATCTACCATTAGATCCCCTATTTACTATTTTGTGTAAATCTGTTTCAGTTCATCATGCACCATACTGCTGCTCTATTTAGATCTACCTGTCATTTCTTACTTTCATCCATATCTTCTGTCTCACTTTCTTTTTCTTCCTCAATCTACTTGGTACCAGGGCCGGCCCAAGGCTTTTTTGGTGCCTAGGCAAGACAGAAATGGCGCCCTCCCCCCCCCCCCCCCACCGCCACTAATTCCTCTCACCCCTGCGCCAGGTCCTGTCACTAATTTTCTGCACATTCCACATAGCCCTTCCCATCTCCCACAGCACTGCACAATGACAAATTTGTTTTTAAAAAACCTCTCCCCTCCGATGACAGTGAATCCCCCAAAATAACTCACCGAATAATCCACCGATACATGGGCAAATCTACCCGGACGAATGTTTTGTTAAAAAAACACCCTACAAACCAAGCCCCAAAACTTTTACTACAAAGGACCAAAAATCCTGCCAGCCCTGACCGAACCGACCCCCACATTCATTGTCACAGGCCCTGATTACATATCCACCGCCATAAGTGACCAATAGTGGTAGATACTATTTGATGTACTCGCAACTAAAAGTGATTACCTGCGTTACATTTAGTGACTCAAGGAGAATCATTTTGACATTTGTTCATTTCCCTTTTTTTCCAACCGGTTCACACCCTGCTGATTGCCCGCCAATACCCCCTTCGCAGATTGGGACAAAAATATTTTAGAATCCTCCTTTCCGAAACCCCTTACTTAAGGTATATACGCCCCCTCAGATAGGAAGCTTTTATAGGGGCCCTGCATTTAGCAGTAATGTATATTTTTCCCCTTTGACAGGTAGGTATATAATATGGGGCACTGAGGCAGGTATATAGATTTGTCACCTTTAGGGAGGTATATAAATAAAGGGTCACTCTCAGGCGGTATATTGAAAAAGGGCACTCCAGGCAGGTATATAGACATAGGGTCACCTTTTAGGGAGGTATAAGAATAGGGCCCCCTCAGGGAGGTATATAGATATAGGGGGGCATGGCAGGTTATTAATATAGGGGGGCCTAGGCAGGTAATAAATTTGGGGGCCCCAGGGGAGGTAAATTAACTAGGGGCCCACAGGCAGGCAAATTTTGGGGGCCGAGGGGCAGGGGTATAAAGGGGCCAGGCAGGGGGGGTTTAGGGGCCCAAAACAGGCGGGTATGGGGGGCTCAGACAGGCATATAGGGGGGAAGGAGGGTTTAAAGGGGGCCCCAAGGGAGGGTTGGGCACAGGCAGCATAAGGGGCCACAGGGAGTATATAGGGGCACAAGGGAGGCATTATAGGGGAAGGCAATATATAAAGGGGGGGGACAGGGGGAGGCATTTTAGGGGGCCACAGGGATATAAGGGGGACAAACAGGGGAGGGTTTTTAGGGCCACAGGAGGCAGTATAGGGGGGAAAGGCAGTATAGGGGCCACAGGGGAGGCAAAAGGGGGCAAACACAGCAGGGATATGGGGCCACAGGGGTATATAGGGGGGCCCACACAGCAGGCATTAATAGGGACCACAAAGGGCAGGGTATATAGGGGGGGCAGGAGGGTTTGGGCCACAGGCAGACATTTAGGGGGCCCCAGGCAAATATTAGGGGCCACATGCAAAGGGCAATAGGGGCACAGGCAGTCTAAAAAGGGGGGACAGGGGGCATTTAGGGGCCACAGGGAGTATATAGGGGGCCCCAGGCAGGGGATTAAGGGGGCCCCAGGCAGTATATAGGGGGGCACGGCAGGCATTATAGGGGCACAGGAGGCCCTTATGGGGCCCCCAGGGAGTATATAGGGGCCACAGCAGGGATTATAAGGGGCCACAGTCAGGCATTATAGGGGCCACGGCAAATAGGGGCCACAGGCAGGCATTATAGGGCCACAGGGGTATTAAAAGGGGGCACAGGCAGCTTATAGGGGGCCCCCAGGCAGTATATAGGGGCCCCAGGCAGGCATTATAGGGGCCACGGCAGTATTAGGGGGCACAGCAGGCATTATAGGGGCCACAGGAGTATATAGGGGCACCAGGCATTATAGGGCCACGGCATATATAGGGGCACAGGGGCATTATAGGGCCACAGGCAGTATATAGAGGGCACAGGAAGGGAATATGGGCCCCAGGGACTTATAGGGGCCCAGGCAGGATATAGGGGCCACGGCAGGCCTTAAAAAAACAAATTAATACTTTCCTGCCCGGGCGCACGCTCCCTTCGGGCCCGCCCCAGCGCCGGGACCTCCCCCGCCTCCTCGGGCGCACGGCCTATGACCGCTGTGCGCCGAGGTGAGGGAGCGTCGTGATGACATCACTTCATCGCGAGCTGCGCTAGCGCACGGGGCCCCGCCCCGGGCCCAGCGCTGTGAGGGACCCGGGGCCCCCCCTGTGCGGCCCCGCTGCTTACCGGGGATCCCGCATCCTCGGGGACGGGTCCGACACTGTCTGCGGAGGGAGGGCGCTCGCTCTCGCCCGCGAAGCGGTCAAAAAGACCGCCGGCGCTTCAGGCCCAGGCACGGGCCCGAGCCCGGCGAGGTTCGGGGTCGGGGGGCCCTGCCTGCGCCCCTTAGGGTTAGGCAGAGGTAGGCGCCCTAGGCGATCGCCTACCTCTGCCTACCCGTCGTCCCGCCTCTGATGGTAGCTGCAACATGATAGATGAAAGATATAAGATTAGATAAAGAGATAGATATGAGATAGATAGATATGAGATAGATAGATATGTGATAGATATGAGATAGATAGTTAGATATGAGATAGATATGAGATAGATAGATATGAAATAGATATGCGATAGATATGCGATAGATAGATAGATATGAGATAGATATATGAAAGATAGATAGATATGAGTAGAGATAGATATGAGATAGATATAGATATGAGATAGATGATAGATAGATAGATATGAGAGAGATAGATAGTGATATGAGATAGATAGATAGATAGATATGAGATAGGATAGATAGATAGAATGAGATAGATAGATAGATAGATAGATATGAGAGATAGATAGATATGAGATGAATAGATAGATTAGATAGATATAGATAGATAGATAGAGAGATAGATAGAATGAGATATGAATAGATATGAGATAGATAGATAGATATATGAGATAGATAGATAGATATGGGATGGGTAGGTAGATAGATATGAGATAGATAGATATATGAGATAGATAGATAGATATATGAGATAGATAGATATGAGATAGATATTAGATAGATATGAGATAGATGAATGGATAAATAGATAGATACAGAGATAGTTTTTGTGTGAGAACATCAGATAATATAAGTACATAACTACTAGACACTACATAGACGCCATATTTTGTTGGGTACAGACACAAGGCTCGTTACAGATTTTCTAAACTAAAGATGAATAAAGTAATAGCCCTCCTTTTTACAATTTCTTAGACCCAATACCTAGAAATCCCACCAGTTCACTTCCTACAGATCCCCTCAGGGGTGGGACTTATTTCATGAGGCGTGGCTTATCTGGTCTCCAGCGTTAAGTAAGCCCCATGAAGCCACCGTAGAGCGTTGTGATGTCTGTGAGACAGTAGGGGGAGCATGTTCTGCATCAGACCTCCGCTCTATACTCACCCCTGTACCATGTCACTGTAAATATCCGGCCTATTATAAGTTATTATTTACCAGATGGCCTAAACCAGGACTCCGGATGAGCAGTTATCACAATTGTAGTCTGAGGATTGCCGTCCGTGTCATGGCTGCTTCCACTTTCCTATCGTCTGATCTTCCTGTCTCTTTAAATTATGGGTAACATAGCAGCGTGGCCCCCAGCAGCCCCCGGGCAGGGTCTTACTGAGGGTTTAAGTGGATGGGCAGAGGGGATCGGCATCCTGTTTTGTTAGCGCCAGGGATGAGTATAAATGATACCATATGGGCGGTGGGAGCGCTGGAGCAGCACTGCTATATTCCTATCACATTTCATGGCTTCCCATCTGTTTTTGGCTTCCCGGTAATTGTGCGGTGACGGTCAGGGGGCTTTGACATTGGCGGCATCACTTCTTGTTTGGAAATCTGACCAGTCAGCCGTGAGGAGTTACTGGGCACTAGAAATAGCGCCATACCGGGTACAACTTCTGTGTTAATTAGAAACCGCCGCCGCGCTCCATACATCCTGCCGGGCTCCCCAAATGTGCCGAAACGATAAGATCAGCCTATCTGATGACCTACAGGCACACCCAGCACATCAAGGCTATTAGATGACTGCAGATGTAGCAGAGCCGAACCGGTTCGCGCCTTTTAGATGCATCGTTTGACCTGTCAGGATGTCCGTAGTAATCAGGGGTTTGATACATGAAATGTTCAGACACGTACGCGGCATTTGGCCCTTATATTTTACAGATGTAGCAGAGCTGAGTTGGTTATCTCATTGACATTGCATGGTTCACCTTGTCTAGGTGTCAGTACTGACTTGTCAATTGATATATGTGATAATGGGACACTTACATGATATTTGTCCCTTTCTCTACATAGGTGTAGCAGAGCTGAGTTGGTTTTCTCACTGACACTGCATGGTTCACCTTATCGGGATGTCAGTTATGACCTGTGATTTGGTATATACAATGTTTGGACACTTATGTCCCTTGCTCTATATGGATGTAGCAGAGCTGAATTAGTTCGTTCGTTGCGGCTTCCTTGTTCACCTTGTCCAGGCGTCATTATTGACTTATGAGTTGATATATGGAGTGTTGAGACATTATGGATGTAGCAGAGCTGAACCGGTTCACGCTTTTTAGATGCATCGTTTCATCTGTCAAGATGTCCGTAGTAATCAGGGGTTTGATACATGAAATGTTCAGACACGTACGTGGCATTTGGCCCTTATATTATATAGATGTAGCAGAGCTGAGTTGGTCAGCTCATCGGCACCGCATTGTTCATCTTGTCCAGGTGTCAGTCCTGACTTGTGAATTGATATGTAGAATGATGGGACACTTACATGGTATTTGTCCCCTTTCTTTATATTAATGTAGCAGAGCTGAACCAGTTCGCTCTCTTTAGATTCATTGTTCGACATGTAAGGATTTCAGCAGAAATCAGGGGTTTGATACATGAAATGTATGCAGCATTTGTCCCTTTCATTATACAGATGTAGCAGAGCTGAGTTGTTATCTCACTGACACTGCTTTGTTCACCTTGTCAGGATGTCAGTTAGTCAGTTATGTCTTGTGATTTGGTATATATAGTGTTTGGACACTTATGTCCCTTGGTCTATATGGATGTAGCAGAGCTGAACTGGTTCACGCTTTTTAGATGCATCGTTTCATCTGTCAAGATGTCCGTAGTAATCAGGGGTTTGATACATGAAATGTTCGGACACTTACGCGGCATTTGGCCCTTATATTATACAGATGTAGCAGAGCTGAGTTGGTTATCTCACCGGCACCGCATTGTTCACCTTGTCCAGGTGTCAGTACTGACTTGTAAATTGATATATGGGATAATGAGACACTTACATGATATTTGTCCCTTTCTCTACATAGATGTAGCAGAGCTGAGTTGTTATCTCATTGACACTGCATGGTTCACCTTGTCAGGATGTCAGTTATGACTTGTGATTTGATATATACAATGTTTGGACACTTATGTCCCTTGGTCTATATGGATGTAGCAGAGCTGTATTAGTTTGTTTGTTGCGGCTTCCTTGTTCGCCTTGTCCAGGCGTCATTATTGACTCATGAGTTGATGTATGTAGTGTTGAGACATTATGGATGTAGCTGAGCGGAACTGGTTCACTCTCTTTAGCTGCATCATTTGACCCGTCAAAATGTCAGCAGTAATCAGTGATTTGATGGAATATTAAGACACTTACACAGCTTTTGTCCCTTATATTATACAGATGTAGCAGAGCTGAGACGGTTAATTCATTGTTCCTCTTTAGAATGTCTGTATTGATATATGGAATGATGGGACACTTTCGTGGTATTTGTCCTTTGCTGTATATGGATGTAGCAGAGCTGAGCCGGTTGTTTGTCCTTTGCTGTATATGGATGTAGCAGAGCTGAGCCGGTTGTTTGTCCTTTGCTGTATATGGATGTAGCAGAGCTGAGCCGGTTGTTTGTCCTTTGCTGTATATGGATGTAGCAGAGCTGAGCCGGTTGTTTGTCCTTTGCTGTATATGGATGTAGCAGAGCGGATCCTGTTGTTTGTCCTTTGCTGTTTATGGATTTAGCAGAGCTGAGCTGGTTGTTTGTCCTTTGCTGTATATGGAAGTAGCAGAGCTGAGCGCGGTTGTTTGTCCTTTGCTGTATATGGATGTAGCAGAGCTGAGAGCGTTTTTTGTCCTTTGCTGTATATGGATGTAGCAGATCTGAGTCGGTTGTTTGTCCTTTGCTGTATATGGATGTAGCAGAGCTGAGTCGGTTGTTTGTCCTTTGCTGTATATGGATGTAGCAGAGCTGAGTCAGTTGTTTGTCCTTTTCTGTATATGGATCTAGCAGAGCTGAGTCGGTTGTTTGTCCTTTGCTGTATATGGATGTAGCAGAGCTGAGCCGGTTGTTTTTCCTTTGCTGTATATGGATGTAGCAGAACTGAGCCGGTTGTTTGTCCTTTGCTGTATATGGAAGTAGCAGAGCTGAGTCGGGTGTTTGTCCTTTGCTGTATATGGATGTAGCAGAGCTAAGCGCGGGTGTTTGTCCTTTGCTGTATATGGATGTAGCAGAGCTGAGTCGGTTGTTTGTCCTTTGCTGTATATGGATGTAGCAGAGCTGAGCCGGTTGTTTGTCCTTTGCTGTATATGGATGTAGCAGAGCTGAGCCGGTTGACACTTTGGATTTGCATTGTTTGCTTGTCATGGTCTCACTATTCACTTGTGATTACATATATATGGAATACACAGTCGATATTTGTCCTTTGCTGTATACATATGTAGCAGAGCCGAACTGTTCACTATGTCAGGATGACTTCCAATTTGATATATGTAATGCTAGGACTCTTATACATGTATTATGTGATACTTGTCCCTTGATCTATAAGGATGTAGCAGAGCTGTATCGGTTAACTCTGCATTGTTCACTTCCTTTAGGTTTCATAATTGACTTCTGATTAGCTATAGGAAATGCTGAGACACTTGTGGCATTTCTCCATTGTTCTATATCAGATGTAGCAGAGCTGAGATGGTTCCTCATTGATGCTGCATTGTTCATCTTTAGGATGTCACTACTGACCTGTGATTTGGTATACGGCATGATAGGACACTTAAATGGTTTTGTCCTCTACTCTATATGGATGTAGCAGAGCTGAACCGGTTCAGTTTTTAGAGTTGCATTGTTCACTTGAATTTGTTGACTTATAATTAGATACATGCAATTCTGGGACACTTAGGGATGTAGCAGAGCTGAACCGGTCAACTTATTAGTGCTGCATTGACCACTTGTCAGGATCTCAGTACTGACTTGTGATATCATATATAGACTACTGGAACACTTTGCCGTTATTTGTCCTTTGGTCTATACAGATGTAGTTGAGCTGAACCGGTTACCTCTTCAGGGCTGTAGTGTTCACCTTGTCAAGGCCTCATTGACTTGCAATTCGATATATGGAGTACAGGAACACGTATGGATGTAGCAGAGCTGAGTCGGTTCATCTTTGGGGCTGGTGTTCACTTTGTCAGGATCTCACAAATGACTTGTGATTTGATAGATGGAATATTAAGACACTTATGCGGCAGTTTTCTAGTCTTTTATGCCAGATGTAGCAGAGCTGAGTTGGCTAACTCATTGGTGCTGCATTGTTCCCTTTGTCGAAATGTCATTAGTGACTTGGAATCTGATGCATTGAATAGTTGGACATTTATGGTATTTGTCCTCTGCTCTATACTGATGTAGCAGAGCTGAATTGGTTATCCCTTCTGGGGTGCATTGTTGTCCTTGGTTTTATGGCATTGCTAACAAGTGGCTTGATGTAGTGAATATTACACTTATGCCGGATTCAGGGGTTGGGATTAGGCAACACTTTGATTGTGATGCCCGGATGTCTTGGTTCTATGGCGTTCTTAGTTTTGGTTAGTAAACCTTTAGGAGGTCTGGGTAGTAATACAGGCAAATATTACAGCTGATCAGCTACATCTAGAAAACTCAGCTCTGCTACATCTAGAAAACTCAGCTCTGCTACATCTGACGAACTGAGCTTTTGACATGTTCAAAAGCTCAGCTCTTTTACTCCTGTGGAATCAAACTGCACTACATCTGACAAACTCAGCTCTACTATATGTAAATACGGCCACTCTCTTAAATTTAAAGAATTTGGTTAAGTACACTTACCTACAGTTGAAGAATTCTGTTTACTACCCCCTTGGAAATTTAGCTTTGTAGAACCCAGCTCTACTACACATTGAGAACTCAGCTCTACTACACATGAAGAAATCAGTACTACTACACATGGAGAACTTAGCACTACTACACATGAAGAACTCAGCTCTACTACACATGGAGAACTCAGCTCTACTACACATGGAGAACTCAGCTCTACTACACATGAAGAACTCAGTACTACTACACATGGAGAACTCAGCTCTACTACACATGAAGAACTCAGCTCTACTACACATGGAGAACTCAGCTCTACTACACATGAAGAACTTAGCTCTACTACACATGAAGAACTCAGTACTACTACACATGGAGAACTCAGCTCTACTACACATGAAGAACTCAGTTCTACAAGTGGAGAACTCAGCACTACTACACATGAAGAACTCAGCATACTATACATGAAGAACTCAGCACTACTACACATGGAGAACTCAGCTGTTCTACAAGTGGAGAACTTAGCACTACTACACATGGAGAACTCAGCACTACTACACATGGAGAACTCAGCACTACTACACATGAAGAACTCAGCACTATTACACATGGAGAACTTAGCACTACTACACATGGAAAACTCAGCTGTTCTACAAGTGGAGAACTCAGCACTACTACACATGAAGAACTCAGCATACTATACATGAAGAACTCAGCACTACTACACATGGAAAACTCAGCACTACTACACATGGAGAACTCAGCACTACTACACATGACGAACTCAGCACTAATACACATGGAGAACTCAGCACTAAGACACATGGAGAACTCAGCACTAATACACATGGAGAACTCAGCACTACTACACATGGAGAACTCAGCTCTACTACACATGAAGAACTCAGCTCTACTACACATGGAGACCGAAGCTCTACTACACATGAAGAACTTAGCTCTACTACACATGAAGAACTCAGCACTACTACACATGGAGAACTTAGCTCTACTACACATGGAGAACTCAGCTGTTCTACAAGTGGAGAACTCAGCACTACTACACATGAAGAACTCAGCATACTATACATGAAGAACTCAGCACTGCTACACATGGAAAACTCAGCTGTTCTACAAGTGGAGAACTTAGCACTACTACACATGGAGAACTCAGCACTACTACACATGGAGAACTCAGCACTACTACACATGAAGAACTCAGCACTACTACACATGGAGAACTTAGCACTACTACTCATTTGGAAAACTCAGATGTTCTACAAGTGGAGAACTCAGCACTACTACACATGAAGAACTCAGCATACTATACATGAAGAACTCAGCACTACTACACATGGAGAACTAAGCACGACTATACATGGAGAACTAAGCACTACTACACATGACGAACTCAGCACTAATACACATGGAGAACTCAGCACTAAGACACATGGAGAACTCAGCACTAATACACATGGAGAACTCAGCACTACTACACATGGAGAACTCAGAACTACTAAACATGGAGAACTCAGCTCTACTACACATAAAGAACTCAGCACTACTACACATGGAGAACTCAGAACTACTACACATGGAGAACTTAGCACTACTACACATGGAGAACTCAGCACTACTACACATGAAGAACTCAGCACTATTACACATGGAGAACTTAGCACTACTACACATAAAGAACTTAGCTCTACTACACATGAAGAACTCAGCACTACTACACATGGAGAACTCAGCTCTACTACACATGGAGAACTCAGCACTACTACACATGAAGAACTCAGCACTACTACACATGGAGAACTCAGCACTACTACACATGGAGAACTAAGAACTACTATAGATGACGAACTCAGCTCTCCTACACATGGAGAACTTAGCACTACTACACATGGAAAACTCAGCTGTTCTACAAGTGGAGAACTCAGCACTACTACACATGAAGAACTCAGCACTACTACACATGAAGAACTCAGCACTACTACACATGAAGAACTCAGCATACTATACATGAAGAACTCAGAACTACTACACATGGAGAACTAAGCACTACTATATATAACGAACTCAGCACTACTATAAATGAAGAACTCAGCTCGCCAACACAGGAAGAATTCATCACGACTACACGTGGAGAACTCAGCACTACTACATATGGAGAACGCATCTCTATGACATGTGAATGATTCAGCTCTATTAGATATGCTCTGCAACACTCCCCTACATTTGAAGAATTCAGTTTACTACCACTGACAAATTTAGCTCTGCTTCTCCTGCTGCTACTTAATAGTCCTTCCATATCTGAGGGACTTCACTATACTCTATGTCAAGGGTTTAGCTCAGCTACGTCTGACAGACAAATAATTACTGTACGTGAAGAACCTAACACTGCTACATGTGAGTAACTGAACTTTACTACTACAGATCACAAACTCAGCTCTGCTACATCCCTAAATCTAGACTGAGTTTTTTTTTTATTTGAGGTGACATTTCCCTACAGTTTTACTGCCTGGTTGAGCTTTCTGGATAACTTTTACTATTTGCACAGACATTTGGGGACATTTAAGGAAACGAAAGGATACGTGTGGCCGCCTGACATTTGATTTCATATTGTAAACTGATGTGGAAAATTGACAGGATCTGCTTGAGTTCCAGCCCCTCGCGCCTGTGACTAGACGCTCATCATTGCCCTTCAAGAGGACGGCGCAAGGTGACGAGGAACCGGCTCTGTATTCTATACCCAAAATGGCGAAAAATCATGAAAAACATTTTATGAGCAATCCACACACCCAGTCTATCTATCTATCCCATATCTATCTATCTATCTATCTATCTATCTATCTATCTATCTATCTATCTATATATCTATCTATCTATCTATCTATCTATCCCATATCTATCTATCCCATATCTATCTCATATCTATCTATCTATCTATCTATCCCATATCTATCTATCTATCCCCTATCTATCTATCTATCTATCCCATATCTATCTATCTATCCCCTATCTATCTATCTATCTATCTATCCCATATCTATCTATCTATCTATCTATCTATCTATCTATCTATCCCATATCTATCTATCTATCTATCTATCCCATATCTATCTATCTATCTATCTATCTATCTCATATCTATCTATCTCATATCTATCTATCTATCCCCTATCTATCCCCTATCTATCTATCTATCTATCTATCTATCTATCTATCCCCTATCTATCTATCTATCTATCCCATATCTATCTATTTATCTATCTATTTCATATCTATCTATCTCATATCTATCTATCTATCTATCTATCCCCTATCTATCCCCTATCTATCTATCTATCTATCTATCTATCTATCTATCTATCTATCTATCTATCCCATATCTATCTATCTATCTATCCCATATCTATCTATCTATCTATCTATCTCATATCTATCTACCTCATATCTATCTATCTATCTATCTATCCCCTATCTATCTATCTATCTATCTATCTATCTATCCCCTATCTATCTATCTATCTATCTATCTATCTATCCCCTATCTATCTATCCCCTATCTATCTATCTATCTATCTATCTATCTATCTATCTATCTATCTATCTATCTCATATCTATCTATCTATTTCATATCTATCTATCTATCTATCTCATATCTATCTATCTATCTCATATCTATCTATCTCATATCTATCTATCTATCTATCTCATATCTATCTATCTATCTCATATATATCCATAGGTAGATAATGCAGTACATGATAGTATAAATAGAGCTGTGTAACAACTAAATATTATATGGGCCTCTCAAAAATATATGTAAGAAGAACGATGGTGGATGAAGGGTAACGTAATCAAAAACGGAATTTACATCATCTTTGTGACTGATTAGTGACTGTAGCCTGCGCTTAAACACTCTGTGCAGCTGTTGGCATTGTAAGAATATGATATTGTGTAGTGGAATGTTTGAACAGGTTCCAGTTCTATACCCATTGCAGGTCACTGAAAGATACTGTTCCATTGTTAGATTTCGGGCGCCGTACTCCTGCTGCCTGGAGCCATGTTGTAACAGGAAATGTTCTTGGTGCCAACGTGGGGGAACATCTTGTAATCCAGCAGATACATCAGGAGGAAACAAATATCGAAAATTACAGTAACGATAAATAATTGAGAACTTCTGTGCACTAAGATATTAATATTGTATCTGAAAAAGATTCTTAAAGGGGCAGCACACCTTGTATTTGCTGTGCAGAAGAATGTCAGCTGTTGTCCCCTGCAATCAGCCACTCCAGCCTGACAGGGGGGACAGCACTGCGTTTCCTGAAAGCTGCAGGTCAGGCCTGTGAGGCTGTGGTTGGAGTAACCTTTTACATTCCTTATGGACGGCTCATTTTATAATCTGATACAACACTCTTCTGCGGACCTTTACACCACTACTAAACTATCTATCCATCCACCTATCTCATATCTATTTCACATCTATCTATCTATCTATCTATCTATCTATCTATCTCATATATATCTATCTATCTATCTCATCTCTATCTGTCTATCTGTCTATCTATCTCTATCTATCTATCTATCTATCTATCTATCTGATATCAATATATCTATCTATCTCATATGTATCTATCTATCTATCTATCTATCTATCTATCTCATATCTATCTAATCTCTCTCTCTCATATCTATCTATCTATCTATCTATCTATCTCATAGGGCCAACTTGAAAGACTTCCACTGCTTCCAGTTTTTACCGCTATCTAAAGGGAAAAAAACTTGTAGCACTCACAAAAGTTGTGAAAAAAGTAGAGCTTTATTCCATATCCACAGGCAACATTTCAGCTCCTAACAGAGCCTTTTTCAATGTACGCATTGACCTGTGACAGAGGTCTTAAGTTTGCTGGCACCCAGCTTCATATTGATTATACGGAGTGCTACCTTATTTTTCACTAATTAATATCTATCTATCTATCTATCTATCTCATATCTATCTATCTATCTATCTCATATCTATCTATCTCATATCTATCTATCTATCTATCTATCTATCTATCTATCTATCTATCTATCTATCTCATATCTATCTATCTATCTATCTCATATCTATCTATCTCATATCTATCTCATATCTATCTATCTCATATCTATCTATCTATCTCATATCTATCTCATATCTATCTATCTCATATCTCCTATCTATCTGTCTATTATCATATCTATTTATCTATCTATTTAGTAGTATATAAAAAAAAGGGGAAAAAAAGGCGCACAATAGTGAAATACGTTTGATTAGATAGGTATCACAAATGATAAATTTGCTCACC